>SOPF01028772.1:52377-94468 GCA_012979155.1 Hypericum perforatum
GGGCACAAGAGAACAGAACCCACCTCTTTCCCTCCACTACAGTCTTCCTAAAAAGGGGAGAGTTAGAGAGAGAGAGAGAGAGAGAGAGAGAGAGAGAGAGACTAAGATAATTTATATCATAATAGAGGAGGAAATTGTACAAAGTAGTGAGAGTAGTGGCATTGCTTTTTTCCAGGATTTCGTTTTTTTATGTTACTGTCGTTTCCGTATATTTTTTTTTACTATATAGTATTTGTAAAATTATAATATAATGGATTCCCAGGTCACCACCGCCTTGTAAATGACCAAACTTAATGTTACTTATCTTAGGTCGGGGCGGACTGGACCACCCAACACGACACAACTCATGTCGTAACCGTCGACCGGAGTCGGTCAATAAGAGAGAGGATGATGGTTGAGTAGTAATTTGTACAAGTAACGAGACGGAAAAGTAGGCAGGTTGGATTTTGGAAGACCGGAGGAAGAAAGGTTTGACCAACTTCTTTTACGTTACCGCCAAGTCAATTGAAGATCATTATTTTTTTGTTCTAGAAACAAGCTTAGCGTTCCAATTGTTCCTAATTTAGCCATAAAATTTTCATAACTGTTCAAGATTTAGATTAATTAGTTTAATATATTTGTTAAGAAAAAAATTAAAATTGCATTTGACTAAATGATATTGGGATTTGATTAGGTTTGACAAAAATTTGACTCCCGGTTACCGGTCAACATGTGGGCCGTGGGTTTGGGGACCTATCACTTTCTCCCACCCGCACAAACACATGGCCTGGATAGAAATTTATTCCCTACACAAAACCGTCACCTGATTTTCTTTCTAACGGACGCGCATTAATACGGGTCTGCCTTTATTTTTTCACTTGTCAATATTTATTGGCGACTAATTTATCTTAGATTAATTCGCTTTATTCAAATTCATGGTTTGAGTCAAAATCCAACACCCCTACAATTCCGTAGGACAGAATATTCGCATATGTTCGGTTCCGCTATTAATAAAAATTGTTGGAAATGGACGAGTTTGAATACTAACAGGTCAATGCACTGAAAACTACGTCCAAATTTATAAATCTAAGGAATGAAATTTACTAGAAATGGCAAGTTTATTCACCTGATCCCCGTAGCCGCACGCATTTGTATAGTTGCGGTTCCTTTTCGATTTTTTTTTTTAAGTGGTTGACCATTCGCCTCTCATATTTTGGCCGATGCAAGTAGTGCTGAGTGGACCCGCTTAATTTACAATGGCTAAAATAATTTGGAAAATTTATACATAAATATTCTGTGATTTCACCGACTATTATTAGGTACCATTTAGTTTTTCAATCAGAAAACAATCAAACTTATTCCATAGGGTATCAATGATATAAAATGATAATCGGTAAAATTACATGTTTTTTTTAAAGGTATAATTGTATTACCGCTCAAAAGAAAAGAACCACCACACCACAGTCTGTTACAACGGTGAAGTCAAAGAAATCCTAGAGAGCCAAATATCAAAGGTAACCGATGATACAAAGCTAACTAGAAGTCAATCACGAAAACACTCGCAAAGGAGTGTAGCCTAGAATAAAAGCCTTGGACCCTCTAGAGTCTATCGAAGGATCAAAACAAGAACGTCAAGATCGCCAACCGCGTGCTGCCTCCTTAAGATGTTGGCTGATCTCAGAGAGATCTCCCTCCCAACGCTAAAATTACATGTTAAATATGTGTATTTTGGCAAATATCTTTTAACTTATTTATTTCTTGTGATGGTAATTGCTCTAACCATGGTTGGTTGGTTCTCATTGAACTTAACATTAGGTCACTATATTTCTCAATTATTTTCGGACAACATCATTTTTGCACTCTTGGACACAATAGTAATAATTGTTGAATGAGTGGACATGAAAAATGAGTTACATGTTGTTGTGTACATGATCTATCTAACCGTTACACCAACCGCCAACGCCCAATTAAATGAAAATCCCGTGACCCTCTCGTTTCTTGTTCTTTCATCTTCATCATTGACTACTCCCAATTCCACGCTCGCAATGATTTGAAATTAACTGCTTTGCCTTTAAACAGTGGCGCCAACAGGTTTAGGTAATTGGGTAATTTATCTTTTTATATAAGTTAGGGTAATTTATCTTTGATTGGGTAATTATGTATAGAAAAGCAAGGTAACTCGTAAAAAAGGCAACAAACTATTAGTATTAGGTGTATGTTATAATAACTTATAACTAGTTTTCAAACTTGAGTATTTGAGAACACAATAAATTGTTTTGGACATTTTTTAAAAATATTTATCAAACTAAAATTTAGATTACTGACTCAATATACTAGATATCAAATGGTTTAAAAAAATTATAACGAAATAAGTTGTTATTAGTCACACAATGGCCATTAATGGATGATGAATTAATTTGTCCCGCCACATTATCGTCCAGTAATAATAAGAGATGGATTTTAGGCACATACAAGTTTATACGCAAATCACTGTCCAAGATAGAATTTATATTATAACATCCAAATTATATAAATACAAACAAACATATTTATTAACTAATGATAAATTTATTTTTCACCAAAAAAATAGTGATAAACTTAAGCAATTAACCAGATTTCAAATCTTTGAGAAAACTAGAAAGTTAGATAGTTATTAAACAAATATAACCAACAAATCGAAGTAAATAAATGTTAAAATCCTGATGCTATGGGTTCCAATTCACAAATAATTACAAACAAGAAGAAGATATCAGCAGCGAGCATTAAAGCTACTTTATGGTGGTTACTGATTTCATTTCGATGGAGGAAATCATAGGCATTAATGCCTAATCAATCCACCCTTAATAACATTCTCTCACACTCTTCAATTCGGAATATTCCCGTTTCAGAAGCAACAAAGTGCACGTGCTATCACGTTTGCTTTATGTTATTCCAAAGTATATAAGAAATTAAATGTGCGTATAAACCTCATTTGTAACGTTATTTGTAAGAGATCGAAAGTTTAAATCTCAATTCGTGCAAATAAAAAAAAACATTGTTTGGGAAAGAAATAAAACTCAAAATTATCTAAAATCCCAAAAATTTAAATCTAATAAACTAAACTTCAAAATAAATAAATAAAACTACACTAGCATCGACCCATACTACTTATAGTTCATCCAGGCCAAAAGAAGTATAGACTCGCGATTCAAAATTTGGAATTACTGAAGTTAATCGGAGAGGGCGCACATGGTCTTCTCACTAGGGTTTACTTATTTATTTATTTATTTTTGGAAACGAACTTTAATTTTAATTCGAGGCCACTTTTTGCCTTTGGTGTCAAACTGTCAATGGATGAGGGAAAGTAAATAAAAATCCCATTTCCGATTCCCCTCCCTCGCTTTGGCCGGGGAACGTGAAAAGACGAGTTGCACCAGAAAAGGGTGTTGAGGCCAACAAGGACCGACCGTAAATCTGTAGTTTATGGCCTTTACTAATTAACTAATTGGTGTCATCTTCCGGCGACAGTCATCAGTTGCATGCGATTTTGATCAGATTAGATATATTTTATCAGTGTGAGATAAAAGGAGGGGACCGATTTTTTTGGTAAATTTTAGTTTATGTAATTGAGCTTAAACTAAATTTTGTGGACATAATTTTTTTTGGGTGAAGTTTGGTTATATCTATATCCAAGTGGAACTTGGAATTGTAGGGCCCTTCAACAAAAATGTTACTGGAGCATAGCTTCTTTTAAGATATGCGGCGGCTCTCACTTTTAACGATAGTATAGATACGCCCTAAGTCTGCCAGGATTGAATAATTGAAACTTCTGTTAATGCGTTATATACCAATAAACTATTTGTTTAATAGGTTTATATAATTGACCAGCGTGGTCAATTATATTTCGAATGTACGAGGAGGTTGTTTTGCACTTGTATTAGATTTCTGTAGTTTGGTTTGTAGTTAAGATTTGGACAAGTGGAAGGGCCGTGTCCCTTCTTCCATATTTTTTTTATAAATGGTGGGCTTGAAGTCCGTAGATTAATAAAGACAGCAAGTTACAGAGGAACCATCTTAGGGTTACCCACTCTCCGATTGTCCATATTCACGCAACACTTTGTGAGTCTGTCTCTATCACTAATCGCAAGAACTTTTTCTCTCAAGCGAGATTGAGTCCTTTCCATACTGCCCACACTTCAGATGCAAAAGAGCTGCAAATGTTTGTGTTATTCACGAAACTAACACATCAGACCCCACAGTTATCTCTGACGACACCCCCTCCTCTGGCTAGTCCCGAGTTTCTTTTGGAGGCCCCATCCGTGTTAAGCTTGTGCCATCCCTCTCTTGGGTTTGTCCACCTGATCAAAGTTTTTGATCTGCTTCTAGGTATTTCACTTCCTTTAGAAACAGTTGTCCATGTTCCAGATCTGTGTTATTATTGCGTGGAGCACACGGTACCCACATTTTTCTCCAACACCTTTAATATCGTTGTGTGCTTCTATGGGGCATTGACCTTTGTGATGGCCTTATCTGAAAGTATTAGTGCTGGTCAGAGTGGATTAGATCGGTCTATTGTCGCCAGCCCTAACTTCAGCTAGTCCTCTTCGGGTTCCTTTGAGAATGAGACATGAGGAGTTTTAAGACCTTGGATAATATCCTTGTACCTCCTTCTAGCATTGTGCCAGGAGGGTGAAGTATTGTCAATGACATTTGTGGTGGTAAAATGGGAGGAAGGGTTGCTGGGGAAATGGGTGGAAAGTATGGGGTTTGGGTTTTGTGGGGAGGTGCTCGATGTGGTAGGACCTTTTGAGGGTTGGGATGTTAGTGTACCATTGTTTATGGGTGGTGGGTTGTGTTGGAGAAGGTTGGTTTCATGTGGTGGAGTATGGAATAGCTGTTGTGGGGTTATGGCTATTGGGGTATGGTCAGGTAGGTCCAGGGGGTAGGGTTTGGGGCTGGGATCAGAGACGGGGAGGGAGAGGGAGAGAGGGGAGGGAATTCGGAATCTATTACTTTTTGATTTTGCAGAGAAAAGTACTTGAGTTCACATTTTTCCCTGCTTCCATATCTTTGTATGACGTAATGTGTTGTGTCCTTCAAAAAAACCTTAGTTTGTGATCTAGAGGACAGGGAATATTGTCAAATTCTCTTGCCTTCCAAAAATTTATGCAGGTTTCACCTCTCACTTTTATTAAGAGAAAATTCCCAATCCCCAAAAAAAAAACTAAAAATCAAAATCTATCAAAAGATTCATAGGAATTTGATTTTCTACTAACAATATTTTGGATCCTGTTTTGATTTTTTTTTTCAAGTAAAGGTGGAAAATTTTTTATCCTGTTTTGATTTTCTTTTTTCAAGTAAAGGTGGAAGATTTTTTCCTAGGTTTATACCCCCTTGAAGTTAATTTTTTTTGGTAAGTAAAGTGTATTATAGAGATTAATTACAAAGGCTAAACCAGCAGTAGGTTCAAACCTGCAAGTTACACCAGACCTGATCTAAGTCTCAACAAAACAGGAGACAAAGCCGAAGACCCAAAGAAGAACCTCTACTAAGAGAGGGAGTCCATGAAAAGAAGCAGGTCTTGAAAACCTATTTCCCTCGTGGTCTTACTCATTAGCATGAAAACAAATAGAATGTATTAGACGCTCCCTGCAGCAATTAGCATCGTCAAAGATTGCCCGATTACGGAGCAGTCAAATTCCCCACATGACAATGCTGAAAATAGCGAACCAGACCTTACCAAGCATTCTTCCTTTTACAAGACCTAACCACTGTGACAAGGATGAGCTCACCGATGGTCCTACGCACCAGCTGATTCCAACCCTCTTTGCAAAGAAATTCCAGGTGCGCCAAGAAATCGGGCAATGCAATAGGAGATGTGTGCCTATTTCATCATCCGTACTGCAAAGAGGGCATAGACAGTCCCACGCTTGTGCTTGGTGAGTTCGAATCAGCCTGTCCCTTATTGGAAGTTTATCTTGGAGTGCCATCCAAAGGAAACACTCAACTTTAGAAGGTATAAGCCTGGACCAAACTTTGCTCAACTCAGCCGCTAGAGTAGTATTGGTGACCATTGAGGCTGTGAGCTTATTGTGCAAGCCCTGCACCGAGAAGACTCCATCTTCAGCCCCTATCCATATTATCATGTCCTGCCTGTCTATGGGCGAGAAGGGGGAAATAATGCTCCGTAGGGCCACCTCAGCCTTTTCCTCCCATGCTCTCAGCGGCTTTTGCCAGTGAAGGAGCCATTCCCAAGAGGAGCCCACCTGCAAACCACATTCCCTGATACACTAATTTTTTTGCGTAGAGATGGAGAATAGCCTTGGAAACCTTTCAATCAGTGGGTGTCCATCCAACCAAGGATCATGCCAAAAGGAAAACCTTTCACCATTACCAAAAATAAGGCGTAAGTCCTCCCTAAAGGTGTTGTAAAAATCCACATCCTCCAGCAGAGAGCATATGACCGCCCAAAGGCCACTTCCGCATCTAATAGAGAGTGAAAGGGTTCTGAGAGACCTATGTTGGTGAATAGCCGAAACTGTTTTAGCCCAAGTTGAATTCGGATTAACGTAAAATCTCCAAATCTACTTAACTAGAAGCGCTTTATTCTTAATCCTTAGGTCGTCAATTCCTAGTCCTCCTTTGTCACGCGACTTGATAACTAGTTCCCATTTAACTCTTGGAGTCTTACGAACATCCTCCCCACCTGACCATAGGAAATACCTCAGTCGTTTTTCAATATCACGAAGAACACCAGTTGGAATCTTGTAGATGGAAATGAAGTAAACTGGAAGGCATGACATGACAAACTTGATTAGCGTGACCCAACCACCAAAGGATAACAGGTTGCCTTTCCAAGAGGCAAGCCGATTGTCAATGGAGTCAAGCACCGGTTTCCAGTGTTTCAACCTTCCCATATTGCAACCGATAGGAATGCCTAAATATTTAGTAGGTAGAGAACTCCATTTGCATCCCCAAGTGTTCACTGAGGTAGCCACATCAGCTTCAACCACGTTGACTCCAAATAGACTCGACTTCAACGCATTAACCTCTAGGCCCAAAGCAAGGCTGAAGATAGAGGCAATGTGATGAAGGTTTGATAGACTATCTTTACAATTTGCTGAGAAGAGGAGGGTATCATCAGCGAACTGAAGAAGATTATGCTCCATACCATTCGGGAGCTGAATTCCTTTAACAAGGCAAAGTCTGGTAGCTTTACGGATCAATCCTCGTAATCCTTCAGCGGCTATGATAAAGAGAAAGTGGGACAGAGGATCCCTTTGTCTAAGCCCGCAGTGCAACTTAAGGAGGTTGGTCGATGATCCATTAATAAGAATTGAAGCAGTTGCGGTACGAGTGCAACCCCTGACCCATCTCCTCCAGTTTGTTCCAAATCCCATTGTTTGAAGAGTGTCGTCAAGGAAATCCAATTCTAGGTAATCAAACGCTTTCCTAAAGTCCAATTTTAGAAGAACACCCTCTTTTTTTTCCTTCTTAAGATAGCTAATAACCTCATTAGTGGTCATAATGCAATCCATGATGTTCCGGCCAGCAATGAATGCAGATTGTTCCTCTCCCACTACTTTGTGAATGATGAATTTAAGTCGCAAAGCCATAACCTTAGCAATGATCTTGTATAAGCATCCCACAAGGCTTAACGACCTGTAGTTATCAAGGGATGGTTTACCTGAGACTTTAGGAACAAGTGCCAAGAAGGAAGATGCCGCAAATTTATGAAGTCTCCCTGTGATGAAAAATTCTTTCACAAAGAGGAGGACATCCACCATTATAATGTCCCAAGCTCCTTTGATGAAATTTATATTAAAACCATCCGGGCCAGGTGCCTTATCTCCTGCATAGTGCCAGATAGCTCGTTTAATCTCTTTGTTAGATAGTAGTCCTTCCAACAAAGTAGCAGAGGAGTTGGATAACTTCTGGAAGATATCACTAGGTAAGTGAGGCCTTGATCTTGTACTTGCCGAGAATTGCTCCAAGTAGAAGTGCTCTATCTCTGTTTTGATTGTTCTAGGATCAAAGGAGAGAGAGTCCCTGACTCTCATATATCTGATAAAGTTACATGCTCTACAGTAAGAAGTGGATACGTGAAAAAACTTAGTGTTGCGATCTCCATTCCTCCCCCAATTAGAGCAGGACTTTTGTTTCCAGATGCTCTCAAGTTGTCGCTGAGCGGTATTCAACTCGCTCTTAAGACAGACCAAGTCTCTGGCCTCTGCCTCAGAGAGCAACTTGTCATCCCCGATAAGATCCAAGCGATAGATATCCTCTTTAGTAGACTTGATACGTTCCTCAATGAGACCAAAAACAGTCATATTCCATTCTGTCAGCCTACTCTTGAGCAACTTGAGCTTGTACACCGCTTTATTCGATCCATGAGTCATAGAGTCCATTTCATTCCACCACTGCGCAATGATCTCCATGAACTGTGGGTGCTCCAACCAATAATTAAGAAATCTGAAAGGTCTAGGACCCCAAGAGGAATTGGCTAATTGAAGAACTAATGGGTGATGGTCTGAGTGGCCTTTAGGAAGACCCGTCAAAATAATGTCAGGGAACATCGTTAGCCAATTCTCCAAAATCAGAACTCTATCGAGCTTGCTTGCAGAGGATGCCCTTCGCCAAGTGTAGAAGAATCCCTATAGAGGGATATCCAACAGTAGTGAATGGTCGATAAAAGAACTAAAGTTCTGTGTGCTCACCGTGTTAACCCCTTCACCATTCCTCCTTTCTCTCCTCAACTTGAGTGCGTTAAAGTCACCTGCCACAACCCACATTACGTTTGGATTACTGTTTTTGAAGATGAGCAGCTCCTCCTAGATAGCTAGTTTCTGAACACTATCGTGCGGACCATACACATTTATCACCCCTATTCTGGTTCCTGAGTCAATCAACGAGATCTTCTGGCTTTATGGATGGATGAACATTTGAAGAAAGAGGGGCTCTAGATGCTAATTAAACCACCTGAACTACCAATTGCTGAGACGTAATCCTAATCAAAAACTTCTCTGCGCCACATGCTTCTAATCCAGGCTAGCTTAGGAGTCTCCATCTTAGATTCTTGAACCAAATTAGAAGATCGAACAAGTGACCTCACCTCTTTTCTTTTACGAGGGGAATTCCCCCTCGAATGTTCCAGGTTGCTAGATTCATAGAGAGGGCGCCTTCTCCACAGTTTTAGCACGAATTCCAATCTCCTAGAGATCCGAGATGATCTTCTCCGTATCAGCATCCCAGTTAATCCCAAGGTTTTCCCCGATAATGATTGTCTTACGAGCCTGAACCTTTGAAAAAGCTGACTTAGAAGAGTACGGCTTCTCTGGCAAGGGGGTTGCGGCTCTCAGAGGTTTAGGGGGAGGGTTGAGAAGGACTTTTTTTTAAGATTGAAGTTAAAAGCCTGTCCCTTGGCAGTTAGTTTCCTTTCCCTTGAAATAATCTTGGGCCCAATAGCCAAACTCACCTTTTCGGATGACCGAGTGGGCTTCTTTTTAGGTAGACATGGGATGCCCACTGGGCTGGGACTTCTAACAAAATCCACTGAGGCTCCACTAAAAGAAGGGACGTCCAAGGGGGACACATGACCTCCACCACTTGCTTGTGATGCCTTGGAGACATCACCTGACATGCTTTTCTGATAGGTGTAGGGGACTGGTGGAGTGCCATTATCCCCTTCGTCCGAGGACACTAGCAGAGTTGAGCCATCACCATTACGTGGTTCTGTTCCTACGCAGGTCTTCACAGGTACCGAAGAGAATGTTTGAGGCATGCCTCCACCACGCATCCCAAAACCTAAACATGCTCCATCGTCCTCTGGGAAGAACATCTCCATCAGAGAGATGATGAAGACATTACCATGCAACCTGACCTTGACTTGTTTTTGTAGAACACCATTGTTAGGGATGGCAACTTGGACCCATGCTAGGTCCATCCTTTGTTTAGAGAGAGTGAGCGGGTGCAGCATAATTAAATTTCCAAATGGGGAGACTAGCCATTCCAGGAAGGGTTCTGACCAAGCTTGAAGGGGAACCCCTTGAATCTGAATCCATGCCTGTCTTATCGATGGAGTGAAATGGTATGTCCAGACAGAGAGGTTCTTAAACAAGGGTTTAAGTTTGTTGAACCAAATGTCTCGAGTCCCAGCTAATGCAAAAGTGATCAAACACTCCGCTCCCCCAATTGTTTTAACTTAGGACTCTTCAATGCCCAATTCTAGCAGGTCTTTTTGAATGAAAGGCACCCTTCTTGTGACAACCGAACCCACGAGACTACGGGAAAGCTAATCAAACGACTCGGAGGGAAGATTGTAGGAGAGTATTTCTGTCCTAGAGGGATGTTTCAGTTGCACATCCATCCTAGGTGACGAAGGTCCCTGTAGAGCTCTGGCGTAGGACTTAGATGGAGCAACCATCACTGCTTTATGTCTGGTATTAGTCCTCTGCAGTGCAGTTTTACCTCCGCACGGCTGATGGGCAGGTTTGGAGAACTTTGATTGAGTTACGAAGAGCTTCGTATTGCCCGCGGAGGAACCATTCACCATCTGCACAAAGGAGATGATGTCGACTAAACCATCAACACGGATGAACCCAAACTTCACATTCCTCTTGGAGAGCCTTAAAGCGACATAGGAGTCCAAAACTTTGCAATACTTCTCGAAGCACTCTCTTAAAGCTTGGCTATTCTACTGGAAAGGAAAGTTTTCCATGAAATGCATTGTTACCAGTCGCCCTTTGATGTGACCCGACTCCATGTTCTTGCGGAAAGTGTTAGTTTTGTAGCTAGTTTGGTTCCCTTGAAGTTAATTTTCTTGCTAATTTTACGGGTTCAAAGTTAAAGATTCAAACGAACTCGATTTCTTCATAAAAAGGAAATGTGAGAATGATGTCCAAGATTCACATAATGATTCCTTGGAGAAGAAGATTCTTAAAGTTCCTAGTAATGTTGTAGACCCAAGAATGTCTATTGAGTTAGGTAACACCATACTCCTTTTTAACAGAGTAATAGCTGAGCTACAACTTAATAGTCAATAAAAATTCTTGCCTGGAACTGTCAGAAATTGGATCAATTCTTAACAGTTCAAGTCATCAGAGGATTTATCCATAAATATTCTATGTAAATAGTTTTTCATATGAAAACACGACAGTAGAGAGTGAAGATAGAGAAATTATGTCATAGTTGTAGATTTTTTAATTATTTCTATAGTGATCCTTGTGGTTTTAGAGTTGGTCTTGCTTTAAGGTGGACTTCTGAGATTGTTATTGAGATTGCTAGTAGCTCTAAGAATCTAATTAATATAGTTGTTACTGATTTAAACTCTAGCTTTTCTTAGTTATCTTCATTCATTTATGGGGAAACTGACTCAAGTAACAGTAGTAGGTTTTGATCTAATCTTCATTCTCTTAACAAGAACGCTAATAAGCCGTGGTTGTGTATTGGGGATTTAAATATTATCTTGCATGATAATGGAAAGTTAGGGGGTAATATCCTGATATTAAGTAGAGGTCTCTACTCCTCGATGTTATGCAAAAAGATAATATCTTTGACTTGGGTTTTAAAGAAAATGTTTCACGTGATCCAACCATTAATACAATAATTCTAACAAGTTATATAGACTAGATTGTAGTTTAGCTAATGTGTTTCCCAATACTCAGATTACGCATGGTCCTATCTCTCTCAGGTTTGATCATACTTTTTTGCTTTATAACACTACTTTTTTAAAAAATCTTAAGATTCTTTTTTATTTTGTACATTTCTGGGTTAAGGAAGAAATTTGCAGAGATGTAGTTGACCATTCTTGGTCTACTTCATCTTTTGGTCGGCCCTCTTCTGTTTTCCTAAAAAAAACTAATGATTCACTTTTAGTTTGGTTAGTTAGAGTAAGAATATGACTGATAACAAGAGCAGGAGAATTGAGGACTTAACTAACCTCTTGTCTAACCTTCGGCTTCTCAACATGTTATTGTCTTGTAAGGATCAGAAAAATCTTTAAGAAAAGAGCTTAAATGTCTCTATAAAAAAGAGATATATTGGCATAAATGCTCTCGTATCTAATGGTTATAATAGGGGATATGAATACTTCTTTCTTCCATATTATCTCTACTTAGAGGAGATAAAAAATCAAATTATTAAATTAACTAATGCCTTAGAGGATTGGGTTGGGGACATCCCTTCTCTCAAATTTATGATACATAATCACTTTAAGGATATATATCTAGCTTAGAGTTTTACTAATCCTGATTCTATTTTGAATTATATCCCTAATTAGTCTCTATTTCTATGTGTACAAATCTGTTAAAAGACATCGCAAAGAAGGAGATTAAGAATGAATTTTTGAATTGGGGGATCAAGATCACCTAGACCTGATGGTTACTTAGGTATATTTTATCAGAAATTTTGGTTTATTGTCTTTCCTGATCTGATTGCATTAATGAAAAATATATTTATCTCTCTTATGGTTCTTAATGAGCTCAATAAAATTTACATTGTTCTGATTCCTTAAAATCCTTTTTGGGGGTTGGTGATTTTAGACCTATAAAGTTCTACAACTTTGCTTACAAAGTCTACTCTAAACTTCTTATTAATAGACTTAAATCTTTAACAGATTTTTTTATTTACGAATATCAGAGAGCTTTCATTAGGAATAGGTATATCAAGGATAATATTGTGAATGCACATAAAGTTTTTTATTTGTTGAAATTTGGCTGTAGAAAGAATAATCTTTCTATGGACATTAAATTAAATTTGAAAAAAATTTATATTTTGGTGAACTAGTCCTTTCTACAAAAAGTCATGCTTAAGCTTTCTTTCCTGCTAGATGGGTGATGATTGTTATGAGTTGTGTTTATTTTAATTTTTATAGTGTTCTTTTTAATGGTCATCTCTTAAGTTGGTCTAATGCTTCTCGTGGTATTAGACAAGGAAATTTTTTATCTCCTTTCTTAATTCTTTTTATTGTTGATGCCTTTGCTCACTACCAACTTAAATGCTTCTCGTGGTATTAGACAAGGATATCTTTTATCTCATTTCTCATTTCTTTTTATTTTTGATACCTTTGCTCACTGCTTAAAAGTGGCACATATTGTTGGCAGTATTTAAGATTTCCAATATAATCAATGCTTTCCTACTTTTTCTCACATTTTATTTACTTATGATACTCTGTTATTTGGCAAATCCACTTTTTCTTTCAAGTTTATTTTAGATTGTTGAGACACTAATTATCATAAGTCTAATATTTATTTTGCTAAGTTTGAAAAAATTGATACTATAAATCTATAATGAACATTATGAATATCTTTGGCATGTCTCAGATATCTCTTAATGATAAGTGACTTGGTCTTCCTTTTTTATAAGGTAGATCTAAGTCTTAAGCTCTTAAATTTATTTTAGATAAGATCAAAAGTAAGACAATAAGTTAGAAATAGAAATTGTTGAATATGGCAGAGTTAATCAAATTGGTACTTTCCTTTATTCCTTACTATTATATGTAGTGTCTGCTTTTTTCTAAAATTTTCTGTAGCAGAATTTAACTGTTTGCTTGCCAACTCTTGGTGGTATGAAGATGTTAAAATTATAAAGATACACTAGATAAGATGGAATAAACTATCTGATTCCAAAAAGTATGGTGACTTGGGCTTTAGAGACTTTAGGACCTTCAACATTACTCTCTTGGCTAAGCAAGCTTAGAGATTTATTTCTAGTCCTAGTTTCCTTTGTGCTCATGTGCTAAAATGTCTCTATTTCTATAATACTAACATGATAAATGAAACAAAGGGAATGAGACATTCCTGAATTTGGATGAGTATTTTGAAAGAAAGAGATGCTCTTTTGAATAGCTTAATTTTCAGAATTGAAAGTATTTTTGTTCCTTTATCTGGAGTGACTCTTAGATTCCTTCTCTTCATGGAACAAAAATTGTATCTCCTCTATCTGAGGCAATGAATTTGGCCTATAATTTTGACCTTACCTGACTCTATACTAGGAGTTGGAAACTCTTAGATTCCTTGTTCTCTGATTCAGAAAAATGACAATTTCTATGATTTTCATTGGTGGTCAGAATTCTCATGATAAATGAGTTTGGTCTCATAGTTCCTCTTGTATCTACACTATGAAAAAAGAGTGATATGCCTTTAAAAAGCGAGAGGCCTTGGTTGTCTATTGTTTGCTTAGCTATTCTAGTGTATAACATATTAAAAAGGATGTCTGGAATATCATTCAGAAGCTTAAGACTCAACCACGAATAATTTTTTGTATCTAGAGGTAACTATCTTTCTATTATCTTTAGCTTACACAGAAGGCATCTCTCTCCCTCTCCTGTATATAATATTTATGGTGGTGCTTCTGAATCTAATTGTCATATGTTGTTTGAATGTCACCATGCACGTGCTAGTTGGTTGGCAAGTGATTTAAGCCATGATGTTCAACTTTTTACTCATGCTTCCTTTGTTCACTAGGTCTGATTCTCTAATTTGTTTTTGCTGCTAAATGATTTCAGGACTGAGAACTTGGTTTATTTTGCAATGTATTTATGTTGGTCTATCTGGAATTTACAAAAATAAGTTTTATTTTTTAATGTCTTCAAATTAATCCTTTGAATTTTGTGTCTGTTGCTTATTCTTGTTGCGCTAAACTTTTGCAAATCGATAAGTTGACTAGGAGGCTAAATTCATCATCCTTTTAATCAGCAAGCTTCATGAAAAGTTCTTGGGGAGGAGATCACGAAGTTCAACATACGATGCATCATTGGTTGAGAGATCCTCGTGCTCGGGCATTACTATGGTTGCTAGTGCTTCTGATGATCTCGTTATTGATGGCCAATCAGCGATAGTTTTACCTTCTTTTCCGATCGAAGCAGAACTGCTTGACATTCAACTCTCTTTGGATTTGGTGTTGAATTGTTATGCCTCATCCAAAGTAGAGATTGAAATAAACTATAAAATTGTGGCTGATTTTTTATGTAATCCGAATTCGAGTGTGAAATGGAATCTAAAATTTTTAGTTGACAAATTTAGGCAAGGTTTTCAGGAGTTGTCTTTTTTGCATTTTGTTACACAATTCTCGCTCAAACAATCAGCTTGCTAATTGTTTGAGTTAACAGTGTATACTACCTACGTTTCCGGTTGATTGGATTTCGTGCGTCTTTCGGAATTCGTAAATTTGGTTCTTGTTGATGCTCTTGGATAATGAAGTTTGGTTCTATTTGCTCAAAAAAGAGGTCGGGAGAATATACATAAAGATTAGAGCAGTACAATAGAGTAGATGCTTTTTTTTCTTTTGCCTAAATTACTCCCAAATACTGCAAGTACTTACTTTGGGAAAGCTACGGAATATTCATCTGAATCCCAAAATCAAACCAAGTTAAAAAAAAAAAAAAAGTGAAGCCGATAGTAATCTAAAGGGGTGGGGAAGGTGCATGAGACCCACTCGTAACAGTAGCAGCAGGATTTGTTAAAAAGAAGGGGCACTAACGTGTTGGTAATGAGTGTGCATGTTTACCGGACGATAAATACTTACATCTTTTATTAAAAAAAACAATAGATATGTTTGATTACAAAATTTGTTGCTCAAGTTTCGTGAATATATAGTTCTTAAAAAAAACAGTTTCTTGAATATATAACATATTACTACTGGCACCTACTTCTAATACAGGACTTTTCTCAAGCTAACACCAAAAAAATATGAGTATGCATGTTTGGCGATTTACGTGGGATGCGACTATCCGTCCCCACCTTAAAGAATTTCGGGTTCATGTCCATATGATTTGAATGGCACTAACTGTACAAACTCACTTGTTCCATAATTACCAATCCCTGTTAGGGCTGCTCAATCTACGTAAGAACGACAACGGTTGGATGTCCAATTCAAGTTAGTAAACCCAAGCTTTCGACATGAGTTGTACCTTAAACTCACTAAATTTTTTCAGACAATACCTGCCAGTAACTATATACTTCCTCTGGTTGGCAAAAAAAACTATATACTTCCTCTGCGTACGTAAAATTATATTTTTTCGTGAAAAAGAAAATACTTACTGCATTCTCAACGGGTACTTTTTTTCCTATCCCTATTTATTTGGTCTCTTGAAATGGCAGTTAGAAACAGCCTTGACCGGAAATCGAATGGCCCTTGGTCAACATATTAAAGGCTATAGAAGCCAGTTTTTAGCCATCAATACAACAATTAAGTATTTTCAACACAATCTACCATGAAGTTGTTATTAGACAAATTACATTTTCCAAATAATGTTACGTCTGCTTGAAATTTTTCAATAAGACAAAAGTTGACAGTAAAAAAGAGCACAATTATAGGCATATAATATATGTATCTTGTGTAGTGGATGGATGAGGTGGAGCAGTAGCACCACCATTGCCACGTCGCTTTCAAAATAACAGCTCCTCCAATCCATCATCTGACTGTGCCCCACCCCAATCAATACTACAAAAAATTCACCTGTCATTCGTGGGGAAATCAACATCCCATTATACCCTCGTTTGACATCCAACACAACTCTGTTCAACCATTGACCTATTGGCTATTAGTTAGATTTTTTTTTAATTTAAATTTAATAAATTTAACTAAAATTTTCAGATTAAAAATCATTCTTTTATCAAGCAAAGTTGTTCCTTTCTCACCGGCCATGAGATTTGAACTATGGAACTCTCTCATCCTACCTATTAAATATTTCTTGTTAGCAAGATACGATAATAACTAATTTGAAAAACCCGTATAACCAATGTTGGTGAGCATTTGACAATAGATGTTATCTCATTTTAAATGGTGGGTGATTCAAATCTCATTTTTTGTAATTATAGAAAAATCTTGTCTTCAAAAAGAACAAAGTCAAACTCGTCTAAATCGTCAAAATTTATGTATAATTACCTAAAATAAAATATAACAATTTTTTTTGAAAAGCCCACTTCGGTCAAGCCTATCTTAATATTATCCATCAACATTGAAATTCTGCGATATCCTCAGCTTAATACTTATCCACCATGAAACAGGTCGACAGACTAATGAATTCCCCAACTTTACAATATTTTAGCTTCAGCTTTACATTAAAAAAAACATGCTTTCATTTACTGTATCTGAAATGGCTCTCTCTCTCTCTTTCTCTTCAGAAAAAGATATCAGTCTGTTTTGATTGTGCTTTCAGGTCCTTCAACTTCTTCAGTATGTTTGAGAAGTAGTCCTGCAGATACTTCTCCAGCGAAACCACGTCTTTCGAATCGACCCCTAGAAGATCGTACGTCTCCCCCATTGGTACGGAGAAAACCGTGTCACTAGAAAGTACCTGCAAATTGCATTCAAGCAACCCCATCAGAACATAGATCGAAAGATACCAAGCACAGAATACCACGACAGTTTGTCACCTCTGAGAATGCTAATCTATCTGCAACATCGCTTGTCCACTCGAAAAACCGAGTCAGCTGACGAGCAAATCTCAGGACGGAAACTGGGACGGTGGTGACGTTGGCATCCTGTCCAGCAAGCCTCTCGCATAATGTGATCACCTTCAAGACAGAAAAGTAATAAGCTCATTACATTACCCAACAACTACCTCTTACCTCATATACCTTAAATGGACAGCTCTATTAGACAATTAAAAGAAAACTGTAAAAAGGAACACACTAAAAACACAACCAAGGAAAAAATATGCTAAAATATATGCTTTAGCAAGGAGCAGAACGTCAGCAGGTCAAAATACAAGTTGCTGGACTATGTTATACCAAGAAAGCTTGGTAGCAGACAGATGCCATAAAGGTGAATGAATGTCTACCTCTTGGGTTGTCCAAGCTCGAGGGCCAGCGAAAGTGAGAAGTTTCCCATTGGTTTTCTCATTGCGCAACGCTATAAAAGTTAGCCGGGCTATATCCTAGCACCACACAAATAAATGTTTCAGATGTACACAAAGTAGCTACATAAATTTGGTTTCAAGATGGTTGAAAAGGATCGCAGAGGCTAAACCTGAGTGTCCATGTAAGCAATTCTCGTGGGAGCATCTGTTCCCCAAACAGACTGTTCTTCCAAAATAGGTACAGCATACTGCCCGATAAGGCCCTGCACAAACGAGCAACAAGCATTTCAATGAACACTGCTGGAAGCGGAACAGTGTGATCAAAGAAAGTAGTAGGAGCTTAAGGGAGAAGAGCAGTACTTGCATGAAGCCGCATAACCTGATGATGACGTGGTTGATGCCAGAATCCCGAAGGAATTTCTCAGTGCAGTACTTGATCTCCATCAAGGGCACCTCAGGATGCTTGTCACAGTTATGGATCGAATAGAAGACGTACTTCTGGATACCCATTGCTTTTGCAGACTGTATAAGGGCAACTTTCCCTTCCCAATCTACCTAAACCGAACATGAGGAATAGGTAAAGGCCATGTACATATTAGCCATTAGACAGTTAACTATTTCCAGCCACTCATTGATAACAATTCATTGACGGATGAAACCTGCAGCCTTTGCCATATGTTAGCTCCTCACTATAATAGTTACTTTCTAGTCCTTCCGACCCTGTATTGTTCAGTTCACGCTAAAAAACCACAGAAATTCAACAGAAGGCAAAACAAGTATAATGAAGCCGATCCAATTTCTCTAGTAAAAGTTGAACATTACGGCGAAGAGGGCCCCGAAACAACAACCAGTGCAATAAGCGATAAAGAAAAACGTGAGAGGCAAAAGTATGGAGCTTTGGTGGATTCCTCAGGGACGAACGATTCACCTTCTTGATGGGTTCCTCGGGACGGCCAGTGGCGCAGTCGATAATGGTGTGGATACCGACCAATGTGGCTGGGATGCTCTCCGGCTTGCTCAAGTCCGCCTGCACATAATTAAAACCCTCAACTGAGCAAAGACACAAGTGAACCCTCAAGTAGTTAGCGAGACAGAGAGAGAGAGAGAGAACATTGTAAGTTATACATTGACGACAGTGGCGCCCCAATCGCGGAGGAAGTCGGCGGGGGCGGGGCGGGGCCTGACGAGGCACCTGACGTCATAACCCTCGTCCAGGGCCCTACGAACGATCTGCCTCCCGAGTGTCCCGGTGGCCCCCACCACCATTATGCTCGTCTCCCTCACCGGCGTCCCCGGCCCCATGTTCAACGCCCCGCTGCACACCACCCGGCCGGAGAGGCGGAGAAGCCGCCCGGCTTTGGCTGACGGCGCCAGAGTGCGTGGTTGCCAGCTGTAAGATGCATTGCTGGTGTGGCGACCCGGGAGAGCGCCACGTGTGCCCAGCTTGGTCGGAATTGGGAGTCTACAGCTGCACGCCATTTCTCTTCGTAATTCTCTCTCGGTGACGAGCTAGTGAGGGGAAGGGGAAAGACGCGGGAAGAGAGAGAATTATCTGAATGGGATTATGGATTCCGAGGGAGCCACGTCATCCGATTGTATTTTTGGATAAATGGATTCTGCCACGTGTACCACTCCCTCCCTCGCGATCTTCTCCTTTCATTTTCTCCCACTCTGGCCAATCACCTTCTTTCCACTCCCAGCTGTCGTGTCCATTTCCAGGCGACACGACACCCTTGCCTAATTCGGCCTATGATCCGGCTTCGAATACTTTTATTTTAGGGAAAAGTTTAAATTTGATACCTGTGGTTTGGCGAATTTTGCGTGATGATCCTGTAGTCCTAAAACGTCTCTCATGATCCTGTGGTTGGTTAAAAAATTTGCGACATAGCCTCGGGACGCTTCCGAGCCAAAAAACCACTCCGAGCCTAAAAACGGTGCCGTTTTGAAGGTGATCCAAAATTTCATTTTCAATCATCACTTTTTATAATTTTCAAAAAACCCCCCACCTTTAAAAACCAAGCAACATCCAATCTTCCGAAAAGAACCAACATATAACAAGATTTGTCCCAATTTATTGAATCAAAATTGCTTTGAAACGTCACCACCACCTCTAACGTCAGTCTCTGGGCAGAGGCGGGACATAGAGGACGCGGTGTCTATTCATACTGGCTTCACCCAAACCGGTGTTAGCTCTTCCTTCTTCGGGGTCTTTGACGGTCACGGCTGCTCCCACGTGGCCATATAGTGTCGGGATCGACTGCACGAGATTGTCGAGGAGGAGGTGAACGGCTTCGGCGAAGCAGTCTAGTGGGAGGATTTGATGACGAGGAGTTTTACTCGTATGAATTGCGACGTGGTGGAGTGGATCGTGGTTCATGGTGGTAGAAAGGGCTCAAGCTGCTGGTGCGAGCTACAAGCCCAGTAGTACGACGCCATTAGGTCGACCTTTGTGGTCTCCGTTGTCACACCGGAGAAGATCATCGTAGCAAATTGTGGCGACTCTCGTGTTGTCCTCTATTAGAATGGCGTCGCAATCCCCCTCTCTACCGACGAGTTGGAATGGATCGAAGCTACGGGAGGATGTGTCATCTACTGGGGGGTCCACGTGTCCTTGGTGTTCTAGCTATGTCTTGTACGAGCGATAATTATCTGAAGCCGTACGTGATTCCATTACCGAAGCTAACTGTGACGGATCGAACTGACGACGACGAGTGCCTGATACTAGCGAGCGACGACCTATGGGACGTGGTGACGAACGAGACCGCATGCGGGGTGGTGGCTATGTGCCTGAAGACGCATAGTGAAGAACTTGGTCATCGGGGAGGTCAGGGACTTGAAGGTGAGCCGACCACCAAGTTCTTGGACGTGCAGCTCGAGTTGGATGGTGATGGTTAAGTTGTTGCTTGGTTTTTTAAAGGTGGGGTTTTTTTTGAAAATTATAAAAAGTGATGATTGAAAATGAAATTTTGGGTCACCTTCAAAACGGCACCGTTTTTAGGCTCGGAGTGGTTTTTGGCTCGAAAGCGTCCCGAGCCTATGTCGCAAATTTTTTAACCAACCACAGGATCATGAGAGGCATTTTAGGACCACAGGATCATCACGCAAAATTTGCCAAGCCACAGGTATCAAATTTAAACTTTTCCCTTTATTTTATAAGTAAATTACGTGTTTATGCCAAGTGACCTTTGGTCTAGCGACACAAGGATGGGGAGGAGTTTGGAATTCCAGAGTTCGATCCTGACATTGTAATAGAATAAGATTTAAAAAAAATACTTCTTTATACAAATTAATATAGCAACCAACAAACACTTCCTAATTAATTGTTATGGTTTAATCATTTGAGAACGTAATAATATTAAATATTTGTTTACAATTTTTATTACATTTCAAAAAATTTATATGACTCATATTTTGATTAATTAGTCAAATAACTCTCGTATATAAATTATGTCTAAATCAAAAAATTTAGCAGTTGATACAGTACTAATATTTTTACAAATGTTGAGCGCCTAACCAGATGAGCCCAACCCCCTCACCCGAGTACCTACCTATACGACGAGTATTAATACTAAGATACAAGTTGAGCACTCAGGGTTGTAATACTCAACAGTATTATGAATTATTATGGATGCCATTACCCCACTTCATCATCATCTCCACTTTACCAATATTCTCCACCTCAAGTCATAATGAACTCCACCTCATTGTCATCATGAACTCCTATGGATGCCAACTCAAGTCATCATGAAGATTCACTTAGTTTGCCTATAAATAGCTACCATTGTATGTACATTGAACACACTTGAATGATATATGAATAAGAAGTTCTTATTCTCCTCTCTTGCTCTCTTCCTCTCTACTATTACTATTGTTCATATTCAATACAATTTATAACACGTTATCAGTACGAGGTTCTATCGTATTCTCAATACCGTCTTGAGAAAATCGAGCTATAGCATTAGTATGGAATTGAATCGAATGGGCTCATCTATGAAAGAGCAAGAATTGTGTTTAGTGGATAGTGCCATAATGCACACCATACTTAAGGACGATAAGTATTTCCTTCATTTAATTAGGCATGAAGCCAATGTTAGTACCATATCAGGTACAACGAATATAATTGAAGGCTCCGGAAGAGCCAATTTATTTTTACCTGGAGGTACGAATTTTTGCATAAATAATGCATTATATTCTCCTAAGTCTCAAAAAAATTTATTGAGTTTCAAAGATATACGCCAAAATGGGTATCATGTTGAGACAACAAATGAAGGAAATAAAGAATATTTGTCTATCACAAATATTATTTCGGGTAAAAAGTGTATGCTAGAAAAATTACCCGCTTATTCATCTGGTTTGTATTACACATATATCAGTGCACTTAAAGCACATGCAATCGTAAACCAGAAGTTTACTGATTTTGCTATTTGGCATGACCGGTTAGGTCATCCCGGTTCAATTATGATGCGAAGAATTATTAATAATTCATATGGACATTCTTTAAGGAACCAGAAGATTTTCCAATCCAATGAATTGTCATGCATTGCATGCTCTCAAGGTAAATTAATAATCAGGCCTTCATCAGCTAAAAATAGATATGAATCTATTAGATTTTTGGAACGTATACATGGTGATATATGTGGACCTATTCACCCTCTATGTGGACCATTTAGATATTTTATGGTATTAATTGATGCATCCACTAGATGGTCACATGTATCTTTATTATCAACTCGCAACTTGGCGTTTGCAAGATTACTAGCTCAATTAATTCGATTACGAGCTCATTTTCTAGATAATCTAATTAAGACCATTCGTCTTGATAATGCTGGTGAATTTACTTCAAAATCATTCAATGATTATTGTACGGCCATTGGTATAAGTGTTGAACATCCTGTAACTCATGTTCACACTCAAAATGGTCTTGCCGAATCATTTATTAAACGGATTCAATTAATTGCAAGACCATTGCTTATGAGAGCAAAACTCCCCATTTTAGCTTGGGGACATGCTATTTTATATGCAGCAATGTTAATTCGTATCAGGCCAATAAATTATCATGAATTCTCCCCATCTCAATTGGTTCATGGTCAGGAACCAAATATTTCCCATTTAAGAATTTTTGGATGTGCGATTTATGTTCCAATTGCTCCACCACAATGTACTAAAATGGGACCCCAAAGAAGATTGGGAATATATGTTGGATTTGATTCTCCAGTACATTGAGCCACATACTGGGAATATATTTACGGCACGATTTGACGACTGTCATTTTGATGAATCAATTTTTCCAACATTAAGGGGAGAAAATAGGCAGCTGGAAAAGGATATTAGATGGAATGAATTATCTTTACACTATCTAGATCCTCAAACAAAACAAAGTGAACTTAAAGTTCAAAAGATAATTCATTTTCAAAATTTAGCTAATCAATTGCCAGATGCTTTTGCTGACCCAAAGAGAGTGACTCAGTCACATATTCTAGCTGCTAATGCTCCTTTAAAGATTGATGTTCCTGAAGGACGATCAATTATTGCCAACGAAGATAAGGCACAAATGAAACATGGTAGGCCTATTGGTTCCAAAGATAAAAATCCTCGTAAAAGAAAAGGAGCAATTAAAGATGGTCAAAATAAGGATATCTTGACTCCCGAAGGGTCCCCAGTCAATATTCATGTTAAGGAAGGGCAGATTCTAGAAGAATCACTTCCGAGAGAAGATCATGTACCTGAACATATTGATAATCATGAGATCTCAATAAATTATGTTATGACTGGAGGAAAATGGAATCGAAATAAAGTCATCATCGATGATGTTTTTGCTTATCACGTAGTACTAAGTATTGTGGAATGTGAAGAGGATCTAGAACCAAAATCTATCAAAGAATGCATGCATAGAAAAGATTGGCCAAATTGGAAAGACGTAATGAAATCTGAATTAGATTCACTTGCAAAACGTGAAGTTTTTGGACCAGTAGTCCGCATACCTGAAGATGTGAAACCCGTAGGATATAAATGGGTGTTTGTACAAAAACGAAATGAGAAAAATGAAGTTGTGAGATATAAAGCACGACTTGTCACACAAAACTTTTCTCAAAGACCTGGTATTGATTATGAAGAGACATATTCTCCTGTGGTGGATGCAATCACATTTCGATATCTGATAAGTCTGGCAATAAATGAAAAGTTGGACATGCGTTTAATGGATATTGTTACGGCCTATTTGTATGGTTCACTTGATAGTGATATTTATATGAGAATCCCTGAAGGATTAAATGTACCAGAAGTACGTGATTCAAGTCAAAAAGGACTATACTCGATCAATATAATTGGAACTCCTATAGAGCTTCAAAAGGCAGTTGATTATTTGAAAAATGAGTTTGAAATGAAAGATCTTGGAAAGACAAAACTATGTCTTGGGTTGCAAATTGAACATCTTGAAGATGGAATTTTTATGCATCAATCATCCTATATATCCAAAGTGATAAAGCGTTTCAATATGGATAATGCACACCCATTGAATACTCCAATGATTGTAAGATCACTTGATGTGAAAAAAGACCCATTTAGACCTCGAGAAAATGGTGAAGAATTTCTTGGTCTTGAAGTACCATATCTTAGTGCAATAGGTGCATTAATGTACTTGGCTAGTCATACACGACATGATATATCATTCTCTATTAATTTACTAGCAAGATATAGTTCTTCACCTACAAGAAGGCATTGGACTGGAGTCAAACAAATATTTCGTTATCTTCGAGGTACAATGGATATGGGCTTGTATTATCCAAATGTCTCAAAATCAGACATAATTGGATATGCAGATGCAGGATATTTATCTGATCCTCATAATGGTCGATCATAAACTGGCTATTTATTTATATGTGGAGGTACAACCATTTCATTGCATTCAATGAAACAAACTCTATCTGCCACCTCGTCTAATCATTCTGAAATTTTGGCTATTCATGAAGCAAGTCGAGAGTGTGTTTGGTTAAGATCTATTGCTAAACATATTCGAGAATCATGTAGATTACCTTTTCAAAAAGGAATACCTACGACCTTATACGAGGACAATACTGCATGCATTGCCCAATTGAAAGAAGGTTATATTAAAGGTGATCGGACAAAGCATATATCACTAAAATTCTTTTTCACATATGATCTTCAAAAGGATGGAGAGATAATTGTTCAACAAATTCGTTCAAGTGACAATCTGGCAGATTTGTTCACGAAATCTCTGCCTGCTGCAGTTTTTGAGAAGCATGTCCATAATATTGGTCTGAAACGACTCAAAGATCTCAAATGATTTTACGTTGTACTCCTTTTCCTTATCTACGGTTTTATCCCAATGGGTTTTCCGAGTAAGGTTTTAATGAGACACGTTAGATATCTAAAGTGATGTGGTCATGAGGGGGAGATATTATTTTTCGTTGTACTCTTTTTCCTTATCTACAGTTTTATCCCAATGGGTTTTAATGAGGCACGTTATTAAAATGGCATCCAAGGGGGAGTATTATGAATTATTATGGATGCCATTACCCCACTTCATCATCATCTCCACTTCACCAATATTCTCCACCTCAAGTCATAATGAACTCCACCTCATTGTCATCATGAACTCCTATGGATGCCAACTCAAGTCATCATGAAGATTCACTTAGTTTGCCTATAAATAGCTACCATTGTATGTACATTGAACACACTTGAATGATATATGAATGAGAAGTTCTTATTCTCCTCTCTTGCTCTCTTCCTCTCTACTATTACTATTGTTCATATTTAATACAATTTATAACAAACGGAAGATTGTTTATGAGTCAATTTTTTTAATGGTAGTATTGATATTAAAGTAGTCTAAAAAAACTTCTTTTGAAATTTGCACATTGGTTCTTGCAGAATGTTAATATTATTAGAGTGAAATTCTTCTAAAGTAATAGTGGAATCGAAAAAAAATCACTTTACAAAGTTATCACATAATATCTGTTTATGTTTTTTCCTCAAAACATAATGAAATTAAAAATTTTGAATAATAAAGGTATAAATAAAAAAAATATTTTGTATATATTCAAATTATTTAATTCTCGAGTTATTATTGAAATATTTTTTTAACAATAAGACAACAAATCACAATAATTATTTGAAGACTATTGAGAAGATAAATAATTATGTAAAATTTATCTAAAAAGCAAGTTTAATATAAAATAGCATCGTAAAATATTTTTTTTAATTTTAAAGTATGAAACAGTATATAAATTTATTGCAAAATATTATTTTATGCAAAACTTGGGACCAAAATTTACTATTAAAATTTTTGAAAAAATATATTAATTATTACAATAGAGAATTATCACATATTTACTTTGATCTCGACTCGGGAGGGAAACTTTTTTATAATTTTAGATGCGATCACTTTAGAGCGATTTTACTATACGAACAACTAATATCAACATATGATAATGTTCGTCTCTTTAATTGTTATTACTTCTCCATATTGTACTAGTTACAATGATGCAAGATTATTGACTTACTATTTAAAAATAACAAAAAATAAATTTATTACCAAAATAATCCAAATTTATTTACAACATTCTCTGTATATACCATTATTTAAGATTCGATCAAAAGGAAAAACCGAGGAAAATTTTTATGATTTCCTCGCACATTGATCACAACTTAGAAAAAACAATGAACACTATTTTAATCTCCCCGAAGAAAGCTATAAACCCCTAATCACCGAGCTACAACACTTTGTATCCTCTCTCCTCTTGTCCAGGCGTTGACAGACTTTGCCTGCAACGACTACGCCAAACAACACGGGTTAATGTATGCTTCCTCCTCACAATGCCAGAAAAATATACAGCTTGGTGGGCCCAACAAGCCCTGGCCCACGTACTTGGCCCAACATAATAGCCCATCTACCGACGAACGATTTTTGTTTCCAGCTGCAGAGACTCCTGCAGTTGCTTCTTGCCCCTCATTCTTTGGACAGGAATGCCTTAAAGACGTTAGTTTCAGTCTGAGAAGAATCCGTCCAACGAACCAGCAGAGACATTGGTGTCTTGTACCCCATTCCCATTGTCTAGATAGTCGACGTCCTGCGTCTCCTGCTCGTGATCTTCTTCGGTCAACGGTTCCTCGCTATCGTTCTGGTTGCTGCCACTTTCCTTGCCAGTTTTGACCCTCTCCAATTCCGAGTGGCCTGGGAGCTTCACATCTCCTTTACCGTTCGCGTTAGACCTCTCGCATATGCAGGCTTCCGGGTTTTCATGAAAGTCGCCTCTGCCTGGCTTCACCTCGTTTGGCTCCCCCATGAACCCAATCTGACTCTTCCGAACCTTGGAAGCGAATTCCTCCCATGTTGTGTTATCTTTGCTCATGAATAATTTGTACAGTTTCTTACCATTAGGGCGAATGGTTGGCTTGTGCCCAAAGTATCTCCTGTCATAGAGAAACCAATGTAAGAATTTATTCAATGACCGTCCCAAAAACATCAGGAGCCTAAAGTATCACATATATTACCTTCTTCCAGCTAATATTTTGGCCATATTGCCATTGTTGTTGGTGACAAAAACATTGCTTTCGTCGCATACGATGAAGTCCAATGCAGCCATGCGAGAAGAGAATGATGAGAATGGATCCAACTCTTTCTCGCTAGCTAAAGTATCTTTTGATTGGATATTGGGGAAAAGAGCCTTAAGTGGTGCTAATGTCTCTTCGCCACCATATACTTCACCTGATGCCACATAAAGGTGGACATCGGCCCCATAACCCATAGCTCTCAGCATAAGGCCGACCTCCTCCGGGGTCAGCGGACATCTTCCGTGCCTTCGCTCCTTTTCCGGGTTACTTGTCTGTAAATTCACAGTGAACAACATGAGTTTGATTTTTGCAATTGCATTGGAGGTCACATCTAGTTACTGATAAGCGGATAAATTCTTACACGCAATGACTTCCACCTCTTTCTAATAGCTCCGAGTTCTGTTCTTTCTTTTTCTCCCCCACCGTAATAGCAGCCAGAGAATGCAAGCATATCAGGCTCGAACCTGCCACACATTTTGTTTTACTGCATCCAGTTAGTTCTTCGTTGCATCTTCTCTGAGTTCTCTATAGCTTGAAGAACACATTTCAAGGAAGGAGAGAGTACCTCAAGTGTAGGGCAATGAAATGCCGGCTCCTCATTCGCATTCTCTGTACCAAAAGTTTACCCATTTCACGAATAGGATCGGTGAACTTTAAGCCATGGTAGTTGACTCTGCATCTTAGCTTTTGTAGCTGTGTGTCCAGCCTATTTGAAAGCCTGTAATCGAACTTCCCAAGCATAACAGCCTGCAAGGTAAAAATGACAATAGAGACGACATCAAACCAGGCATTTTATTAGAAACTGATCAAAATGCATTGCTTTCTCAATGATACTACATTGGAATGACACAAATCAAGCTCAAAGATCGGAAGAACCAGAGAGAAATCTCAATCAGAAACCGGTTATTTGTCACTGGTCAAGAGTTAAAAGCTTACATGTTTCTTATTTAGGAGAGGTAGAACACGGGACTCGTAGCATTTTGGGGTGCATTTCCGGGGGACCCGAGTGTGATAGGGTGTCATAGTTTTCTCACCCTTAGTTGGGAGCTGTTTGATGATGGAAACATCTTTTGAAAGGGTTGAAATGAACCACTCGACATCGAAGACATCACTAAATTCGCTGCACAAAACAACCGATAAGTAACAATCTATAGAACGAAATCAGAGTGTGGAACACTGAACAATGCAGTCAATACAACACAGAAATACCTGTCGTCTCTCCAGAAGGAATTCGCGTCGAGTTTCGGGATTACAAGAGTAGCATTCAAAATGTAAGCTGCAACTACTGCATCTGTAATCTGCAGCACATTTACAGTTGTTTGAGAGGACAACAACATCACATGATTATACTTAAACCATCAAGTAGACATGATTCCTCACCCCTGTCCTCTGTTGGTTTAAGCCTCCGCTGGTGGCAATCAACAAGTACCGATCCGGACGCGTCTTTGTCTCGGCCTCTACATTATTATACCCAACCAACAAACCTCTGTTTAATAATATCACTTAGTTCTAAGTTATTGGATTAAAGTAAGGCCACGTTCAATAACACAACCAATGAACTGAATCCCAGAGGCAGAGAGACCAAATCAAATTAAATTCCGCGGTAAAAAATATAGGAAGGAAAAGGGAAATTACTTAGGAAAGAAGAGGTGGCGTTACTACAACCGTAATAGAAGCTGGAAAATTTGGAGCTCCAAAGATCACTTTCCACACTCCCTCCATTTATCTATACATGCAAACAAACACGAAAAAAAATATATCAGAAGCCCGTTTTGTCCCATTCTGTATATCAATTTATTATAATTATGTAGACTATTTTATTATAACTTGGAACTATTCTCTTAACTATTTTATTAAAAAGAGAAACTATTTACTATTTTATCCAATTCTTTTATCTCGAAATTTTTCAGTAAACGATATTGAAGCAACTCGTACCAAATTCAATCTGTCTATGTGATTTATTTTTTTTGGTAAATTTTAAATTTAATTTATTAGACTTAAATTTTCGGGAATTTAGATAGAGATATAGAACTTGAAACCTTTGACCTCTTAGAAAGAATGTAGGATCCGTATCATACTATTCACCAAGCGTGGCGTCTACGTGATTAGTTTAACAATAAATACATCGCGAGGTATAATGCTAGAAAAGGACAACTCACCGGAACCCGGAAAACCGTCACCTCCTCCTCCACCATGGACGTCAACTCACCGTTTCCGACCTGAGAAAAAGACAGATACGAAACAATCAGATAGAGAGTCGGAGACAAGGGAACCGAGATAGATATAGAGACGCGTACTTGATGAGAGGCGAGGAGGCGGTGGTGGTGCAGGTGGTTCGGGGGATGGTGGAGGAGGACGGGGGGAGGGAAATTGAGGAGGAAGGAGAAGGCGGCGAAGGCGAGAAGGGAGAACGCGGTGAGGGCGGAGACGACGGGGAAGAGACGGTGGCGCCGCCGCATCATGATCATGACCAACACCCGTCGGAGGAGATCGGTTGCCGTTAAGTTGTCGCCGTCGTAGACAATGTACCGATGATGATGATCTCCTCCTCCTCCTCCTCGCTTCTTCTTCTTCATGATGTACGGATTACCAAATGGATATAGGTTGGCGGTTGGATTGAGAGGAGAAGAAGAAGAAGAAGAAGAAGAAGCTGACTCACTCTTCTAACAAACCCAGACCTGTTTTTTTTTTTTTTTGTTTCTGTTGCACTTACTTTTGTTGTAGGTTGGTTTCTGGTTGTGTGTGTATATATATATCTTACAATGGGACTTATTTTTAATGATTTTTTTTGCCAGATGTTATTTTTAATAATTATTTTGTATATTATCTATAATAAAACAATAAACTTAAAATGTTGAGTAAAAGAATTCAGAGGAGACAGATGAATTAATTCTTATTCCTTGCAAAAATGACATAACCATGTTTAAAATTTGAGAGAGTAATAAAAGTTAAAGTTGTCTGAAATCTCAAAGTTTAATTCAAATTAGAAAAACAATTCTCCTATAAAAATTTAAAGGGTTGGTAATCTGTGTCAGCTCTGAGTAGGTCGGATTTCTGCCTGCCATGTCATTTCTCTCCCTTTTGAATGAGCCAACGATTGAAACTGAATTTAATACTTACAAAAATAATATAATAGTTTATAATTAAAATTGTTGCGAAGATTTCTCTTCGTTAAACACTAGAGAAAATGAAGTTATTTTCTCATTTTTTGTAATGTATATGTGTGGTAATTAATTGGACGCAAACTATCTAGAAAACAAATAGAGTAGACGAACTGAATCCTACCTACCAATATCGACCTTTCTATCTTTAGGGGGGGTGATGGATAAATCCCAAAGAGATCGGGTCTTCGCAAACAATTTTTAATTACCTTTGAACTTCAAATCAACGAACAATAATTACTGCAATTAATATGTTTTTGATTATGAAGAGGTTGTTGTTTATTTGAAGAGGATGGCAGTTAATTTAATGTGGTCTTTTGGAAAGTTGACCATTTGTTTATATTGCTTCCCGGCAAGATCGTTGTTGGCTCGCTCTCTCTTCACGTGTCTCTCACGTTTTTTATTACCGTTCTGAATTCTTTTTAATCCAAACGAGGAATAGCGTTGTTAAACATAGTCTGGGAGATGGAATATCGAAATATTTACATAATTGTGTTCGAATGGACTTAAAGATATTCAAATAATGTAATTTCTTTACTTAATCTAAATTAGTTAAGTACAAAGTTGTAAGAAAAATTTAGATGGAAGGGTCCATGTTTAGGCGCGTGTTCCATAATTCCCGGAGGAGGACGTTGCTAACTCCAGTTTTTGGACATTAGAAAACAAACGTGTCGGGGCTTGTTTAATGGCGCTATTTCCGACGGGATTTGTACTACTACCAAGTTCTTTTTGGTCGGTCACTACTAACAAGTTTGTGCTTTTTGTCTTATATGACCTTTTCACTAATAAACAAAATGGAAACTAACATTAATAGTATCTAAATCCTGGGTAATAAATAATCTAATTAGAAGTTTTTATAAAATATTAATCTTATTAAACCACAGTATTTAATTTAAATATATGAGAAATCAAAAAATTCTTTAAGTGAATTTATCCCTAAAAGATAACTGTATTTATTGTCGGGGCGATCCAACGACCTCTCCTCTTCAACTTATATAAGAAAAATTCTAAAAAAACTTCGATAAAAAAAAGATAACATGGGAGCATGTCTTATCCCCTCAGCGGAACGAGTTAAAATACTATTTTAGGTTAGTTGGTTTGATGTGTCAAGTTTTATTTCATGTGATTGAATTTAAATAAATCAATTTTATTAAATATTTTTGGTTAAAATTAGTGTCGACGTATTGAGTAATTTAAACACAAACAACTATATATGCACGTCGAATTTTTATTACATTTTTTTTGTGATTTTATTTGGGAAAGATCGTCAGTTGAAAAGGTCACGTTGACCAAACCTGCCGGGACTTTTGCGGTGGCCTAAACCAACCAGATGGATTTAGTATGTCGTTACTCGATAGATAAGGTACGAAATGCATAATAAAGTATTTGAAATTGTAGTGGTTGGCTTGCAGACATTAATGGGCTGTTGCACGTACTCGGGTTCGTAAAAAAGAAAAGCCTAATTGCAAGTACAATATCAAATATCTCATGCACATTAAAATGAAGTCAGCTTATTTAATGGCAATTTTGTGAGTGCGACCGAGGATATATAGATAGATTATTACCAACTTGGTGACGACAGCTGGAAATTGTTAAAGAAATTGGCGTATACGTATACTGTTATATACCTTGCCCATTCACGCAAGAAATATCGCTTCATAATAAGAATCGGTTGTCATTTCAAATTTAACATAAAGTTAATCCTGTAAACAAAATAACTCAGGCATAACCAAGGAAATGTCCATCTCTTGGTATCTGAATATTTTAGAATACAAATTAATATCATTTAAATTACATTTGAGGGTTGAGATTTTAACATGCAACAAGGATTTTAACGGTAAAATTATTTTAACCGGGCTCCGGTATCAGAGATTACTGGATGACCCCCTCCCCTGCTTTTGTAAAGAATGGAGTGTCTTCTTGTACATTGCATTCGAGAATCAGGAAGGTCAGTGTCACTTTTAAGTTTTAGCTGCCTAAATAAGGAGCAATCATTAAATTTATAGGTCGACATAAATAGGTCCGGCCACAAGAATAAAGGGTATTTAGAGAATAAATTAGGGCCAAAGGAAGCATCATCGACGCTACTTGTATCTAAAGCAATCGCTTCCATGTTTCTTGCAGTACCTAAATAGATGGTGGCTAATCAGAGTCACAGAAGAGAAGAGAATGTCCACTACTACAAGTAGAAACAGGCACATTCCCCAATTCTTTGAAGGCTGTTGGGACAAGTGTGCAATTACTGATGTCTGTAACATGCAAATTACTATATATATGTGTGTATTGTGGTGTTAATTTATCTTTTTCCGTTCACCAATTAATTCGCTGCGCGTTAGGAATTAATTAGGTGCAATGTTATGTAAAATCTCAGTGTCGTGTTAACATACGATGAAAACCTTGTATAATTAATTTATCGGCGTTCTTGCTTCTTAAGATTTATGTATTGTTCAATTACGGAAAGAATGCAATGCAAACACAATCAATCTCCCAAAGTTATAGCGATTTGGAAATTTCCGAAATTCGGCTGCTTAACAAAGTGTCAAACAAGGTGGACATAAAATTTTCGGAAATTCGGCTTAATTTAGCTGCCAGCCTGCTTGTCTCTTTAAAAACATTAAAGGGAATGGACAAAAGCATCGTATCTAGGACGGATACGCCAATTAGCTAAATGTGGGTCTCGCCGGAGGAGCATAGATATTACCGGGCTTCCTCTTTTGGTTGATGGCCGCACGTATGTACCGCCTGCAAGTATATATTATACACTTTTTTATAAGTATATTATATAGTTATATCTGAGGCCAAGCCCACTTCCAAATCTAAAAGGTCAGTGACCCGGACATTGTGTTGATTGTTTAAAACGTAACGTCACAAAAAAATGAACGTGCAAGGCATACATACCATGTGACTTGGCCACTCACTCTATTCCGTTGTTTGTTAGCTTAGCTCCTCCCTGACGACCCACTACCAAACCCATCAAATTAACATTAGTAGACAAAAATGAGTAGTAATTTGATATTTCATGTTGCTTAAATATATGACACAACTGTTGTAGTCTCTGATCAACATGTATTTAAATACGTCGTCGCTTAATATGCCGTTTCGATGCCATCTTGCGTTATTTTCATGGAAAAGGAGCCATGTCAGTGAAATTTAAAACACAAGTGCGGTGTACTACATCTCATAGTGGGCCCCCAACTTTTTTGCCTTTTAAAGCCATCCTGAGTCCTGACTACAGAATGTTTTTATCTCATCAAGCACTTTTACTATGCACCGTCGGTGTAGGCACTTTTATAGATTCTAAATCACACAGATTTAGAATCTATAAAATATTTCATCGCGAATTTATAAAAAAATTCAGAAATTTAACAAAGAATATACGTATGAAGGAAAAAATTGTTGTTTTGAGATCTCTCAATTGATAAAATTAAAAAAAAAATCATTTTGTTGAAAAATATCATATATATATGAGTAAATTACATCTAGTCCCCTGTAGTTTGGGGTATTTAACGATGGTCCCCCTCTTATTCGTAAATCGATTAAAAAGGTCCCTAAGTTTGGTAAAATTGTACCATTTGGCCCCTGTTGCCGGAACTGGAGAATTTTTCGACAAGGAGACAGGGGAAATGACAAATATGCCCTTTTACTAAAAAACAAAAAAAAATTAAAAATATCTCTCTCATCCTCCCTTGTCCTTCCTTCTCTTCCTCCTCCTCCTTTCCTCTCCCCTCTTCTCTGGCTCCACAACCCGACTACTATCAGCCTTCTTAAAAACCAACGCCTCTTCGTTGCTCTCCCTAATACCACCGGATTGAAGCTAACCGTGTTGACATACCTCGATGCTTCTTCAACTTCCTATAGAGGTCAAGCCGAAACAGCAAATCCTGAAATCCACAAACCAAATTCGCGTCAATATCTAACTCAACTCTGCTCCATTCCTTCCAACCCAACAACACGGTGCTTTAGCCAATTCTGAGATTCCACACACACAAAAACACAGTCTTTGGAGGAACCCAAAAATATAGTCTCCGAATTAAACACAAAGATGGACGACATCGGTGGAACCCAACTCGAGGAATAGTGTCTTTGGAGCAACCCAGAAACAATGTCTCCAAATCCTAACTGTCCCAATCAGATCAGGGTTCAGAGGGATGATGTCGGTGGAACCAAGCTCAAGGACAATGCTCCCGGAAGGGACCCAAACCATGGATATAGTGAAGCTCACTAGTCGGAGGGTGGATCCTGATGAGGAAGGGTACCCCAGGGAGGACGCTACGGTTAGTATGCTGGGTTGGTGGACTTGTGCTCGGGGCTCGAGGCACTCGAGAGCAGGTGCCCGCAGCTGAAGCATATTAAGCTGGGCGAATTCCAGTGGATCTACAAGGTAGAAGGATCTCGACATGACGGGATTGCCCTGTGCTCGGGGCTTAAGTCATTGTCGATCAAGAAGGCATCTGATTTGACTGATATGGGGTTGATTGAGATTTTTAGGTTCTAATTGGATAAATCGATGGTGTTGGAAAGCAAGGAAAAAGGCCGATTCTTATGATTTTTTATAGGTCTAAAGAGGTTGAGGAAGAAGAAGGAGGGAGGAGGAAGATATTTTTTGTTTTTAGTAGAAGGGCATATTTGTCATTTTCCCTATCTCCTCGTCGGAAAATTCTCCGATTCTGGCCACAGGGGCCAAATGGTACAATTTTGCCAAACATAAGGGCCTTTTTAATCGGTTTGAGAATAAGAGGGGGGCCAGTGTTAAATACCCCAAACTACAGGGGGCCAGATGTAATTTACTTATATATATATATGAACTTTATATATATAAGACATCTAAGAAATTATTCCCCCGAACGTATTCCCCTCTCGAAGCGCGAATAGCGACATGACTGACCCGTCTTCGCCGGCGGTGTTTTGAAACTGGAAGAACGAGAAACTTTGGGCAATTCGGATACAGACTTCGTGAAATGTTTCATGCAGGTTTGTTGTCGGGAGCTATACCATTTTTTTTGTCCGGTAGAACGAAATAGGAGTTTTCATTCAATAATGAAATAAGAGTTTTCAAAAAAAAAGAATAAACAAATTCTTTTTTAACTTATACAAATAAAAAGTATTATGATTAGTATTCGATTAAAATTAAGTTAAAGAGATCCCTGGAATCATATATCCGAGATAGAAAAATGGAATCCCGTCAAGTTCTTACCCTTCAATATCTACAAATGAGCTCATCCGATTACAACTTATAACCAGAGGGATGAACCTAATCAAGAATATAATTCATATACATACATGCATGCATACATACATACATGCATACATACATACATACATATATATACACACACACATACATCCATATATAGGATCTAAAAAAAAAGATCGAGGTGACGCCAGGACTTGGCCGAAGACGTGGCCTTCATATGGGCCAAAGCCCAAAGCAATAAGAACGGGCCAAGTAGTCCGTCGAGTAATAGGCTTGTAAATGTTTGAGGGGCCACGTTGGCGTATGGATTATGAGCCTAATTTAGACAATTTCTCAATTTATACGTGTCATGCTCGCATCACTATAGTTTTTTTGCCGGGTCGGGTGCTTTGAAGGGTCGGTCATACACATGGTTTTGTGACTGTTAAAAAAGACCAAGGACTTGTTAATATTTCATGATTCGTAGAACGGGTCTTGCGGTGTTCAGAGAATATAAGAAATGATGTGGAGAATGTGATGCACTTCTAGTAGGTCATTCCCTTCTAGAGTGATGGTTGTTTTATGGCGTGGAAGCAACTCCAACCTATAATTTAATTTTCCTATTTAGTGATGTCGCTTTTCTTAAACATTATATATTTTTGCCTGTCTATTGCGCTGCTAAGTATATTAGTGGAGTTATCACAAAAAAAAAAAGTATATTAGTGGAGTCAAATCAAACCCAAGTTACCGATATTTTTTTTAGTTGAGCCTCACCATTCAACAGTGAAAATCACTTAAATGGCAAACAGAACAAATAGCATTAAAAAAGTAGAGAGGATGTAAACGAAGGTGTAATTTTTTTTAGAATTATGACTATAAACAGTAACTAACGGTTTCAAGGATGGGAAGCAAGGTTTTAAAAAATGTGGTCCGACTGGTGGTCCGACCGGTCAAACCATGAATTATGACCCAAAATGTTCCATGTTCGACCAGAAAATGGTAACCTTGCGAACCGCCCAATTTCCGATCGAACCGGGCAATTTTCTAAAACAATTGGGATGGACCGGGTGGTTCGACCAGAAATTTGGTATTTTTATATATTTTTTGTAAAATTTGTAGATTATTTTTCTATATACCTATCTATATTTGAAAAAATTATATTAAAATATGAAGGAAAAATAATTATGGTCCGACCAATGGTTGGGTTGGTCAGACTTGTTGACCCAGGGTTAGACCTAAATTCGGGTCAACCTCCGGATTATTTTTTAAAACCCTGATGAGAAGTTGTTTGTTGTAGACACTTTCTGATTTTTTTTTTCTTTATGATGAATGAACTTTAATAGGGGTCAGAGGCGGAGGCACCTTTAAGGGAGTGGGGTCAATTGTTAATTTTTTTTATAATTGAATTTATTTTTTAATGTATGTACCCACTAAATTTTAAACATTGACCCCACTAATTTTTTAGGCACATAACAAACAACTTTTATCTTTAAAAAAAACAAATCTAATTCTTAAAGCCCATGTTAATACTACTATTAGACCCATTACCCATATTACTGTTAGGGTTAAAAGAATTAAAACAGTAATTCACTCTTTTTTTAGGGTTCTTGTGAACAGTATAATCTATTGCCTAAGTAGTGTCTAGTCCCAAATTTATATTACACACCTTCATGATTTAAATCACGGATTCACGATAAGAATACAATTTTTTTTATTAACTGCGTTCTACCGTATTAATTTAATATGTAACTGCGTTCTTTGATTCCACTGTCCACTCCATTATTAAACATTGTTTGTTTGTTTAGTTTTTTTATTAACTGTGTTCTACCATATCTATTCTTTGTTTAAGATAATTAAATTTTTTATATGTCCGTGTTTGTTTAGTTGAATCTATTATTTGCGTTATTATTAATCTATTTGTATTTATAATTTTGGTCAGTTATGGATATGTATGTAACAAGAGGAAAAAGGTCTATTGATGAAGTTAATAGTTCTACAAGCGTAGAAAGGGACTTTCAAGCAAACTTATATGGATATTGATTTGGAAAATCTTCCTTCGGATCCTGGTTTGAGACCAAGAATTTCATCATATCATCCTGATGTCCGCGATAAAGTAAGAAGAAAGTATCTATTATCTGGACCTTGTCAGCCTGCAGGACATAATTTTCAGAAAAAGAAATTTAGAAATGTGACACGTTCTTTTAATCCTGCTTGGTATGATGATCATAAAAATTAGTTGGAATATAGCATAAACAAAGAAGATGCATTTTGTCTTTGTTGCTATTTATTTAAGTCTGAAAATGACAAGCATGAAGGTGGAGACTCTTTTGTTATGGAAGGATTTAATTCTTGGAATAAACCACAAAGGTTGACTACTCAGGTAGGAAAACTTAATAGTAGTCATTCTCAATCCATGATGAAATGCCATGCTTTGATAAATCAGAAACAACATTTGAGCACCTATTTTAGTAGGTATTCTGATTTGGAAAAAAGATGGTATCGAACATGCTTATGTGCTTCTGTGGACTGTGTTTATTTTTTGTTGCGTCAAGGGCTTCCTTTTCGTGGCCATGATGAATCTAAAAAGTCGTTGAATAGAGGTAACTTTCTTGAACTTATGAATTTTTTGGCTGATCATAACGAAGACATTAAAAAGGTTATCGATAAAAATGCTCTGGATAATCTGAAGATGGCATCTCATGATATACAGCATGACATCATTAGTGTGTGTGCAGTTGAAGCTGCTAATGCTATTATTGCTGATTTGGAAGATGGTTTATTTACTGTCTTAGTTGATGAATCTCGAGATATTTCAGTCAAAGAGCAGATGATTATTGCGATAAGATATGTCAATAAAAAAGGTTGTATAATTGAACAATTTTTGGATATCGTTCATGTTTCTGATACAACAGCTCTTTCACTGAAGAAAGGAATTGAGCTAACATTTATGAAGTATGGATTAAGTTTGTCCAGATTGCGTGGACAAGGATATGATGGAGCAAGTAATATGAGAGGAGAATTCAATGGGTTGAAAAGTATTATTATGAGAGAAAATGAATCTGCACATTATGTACATTGCTTTGCTCACCAACTTCAGTTAACACTAGTAGCTGTTGCAAAAAATATCGATCATGTTGCATCTCTGTTCAACGTAATAGCTATGGTCTTAAATATTGTTGGAGCATCATGTCGACGTCATGATATTTTGAGAGAAAAAGAGGCTGCTAGAATTGTCAAAGGATTAGAAAATGGTGAACTTGTAAGTGGAAGGGGTTTGAATCAAGAACTTGGTGTTAGAAGAGCATGTGATACAAGATGGGGTTCACATTACAGTTCACTTTTGAATTTACGACTAATGTTTGATTCCGTGATCAAGGTAATAATTTATTCAATTTATTTATCTATAAGTACTTTATTATTATAATATTTATGCATGCATAAAAACTAATAAATTTTCTTCAACTTTCTATTAAAGGTCTTGGACGTCGTAGCTGAGGATGACACTGAATCTATTAAACGAGTTGAAGCTAATTCTTTGTTGGAGTCACTTCAATCATTTGACTTTATATTCAGTTTTCATCTTATGAAGATCATATTAGGAATCACCAATGAATTATCATAAACTTTACAACGAAAAGATAAAAACATTGCTAGAGCCATGACACTAGTAAAAGTGTCAAAACAAAGGTTGCAAAATATTTAAGAGATACAAGATGGAGTTCTTTGATATTAGAAGTTTCAGCATTTTGTACAGAACGTCAAATTATTATTCCACATATGGAAGATATATTTCAGCCATGCGGAAGATCTCGACGCAAAATTTTTCAGGTTACTAATCTGCACCATTATCAAGTTGATATTTTTTATGCAATTATAGATACGCAGCTTCAGGAATTAAATAGTCGGTTTACTGAGATCAACACCGAATTACTTCTTGGTGTGGCATGTTTGAGTCCGGATGAATCATTTGTTGCTTTCGATAAGAAAAAATTACTTAGTCTCACTACGTTTTATCCACGTGATTTTTCTTCATTGGATATCATAACACTGGATAATCAGTTGGACAATTATATTGCTGACATGAGATCTAGTGATGAATTTTGTGATATAAAGAGATTAGATATTTTGGCTCAAAAATTGGTGGAAACACAGAGAGATCTCATTTATCCTATGGTATTTCGACTCCTGAAGTTAGCCTTGATATTGTCGGTCGCAACTGCAAGTGTTGAGAGAGCCTTTTCTGCCATGAATATTTTGAAGAATCGTCTTCGCAACAAGATGGGAGATCAATTGTTAGGTGATTGTTTAATTACATATATTGAGAAAGACGTATTTGATTGTATTGACAATGAAGTTATCATGGAGCGATTTCAACACATGAGTAATCGTAGAGGACAATTATAAATGTTGTAATTACATATGTTGATTTTTTTTATAAATAATATTGACCCCTCCTAAATATTTCTGGCTCCGCCCCTGGGAGAGGTGATTTTTTTTTCCAGTAAAATTTGAATGCAAAAAAAAAAATTGAGTTTTAATTTCTTGACTCTCATTAGTTTCTCTTATCACTCAAAACAAATTCTAATTAATCACAGTTTCCCTGTTGTCGAAGTCAACCATTTGCTATTAGAGCCAGCAATATGTTGGGCAAATGAATGAGGTTGCTATTGGGTTAGGCTGGAAAGAAATTTCCACCTTTCCACACGGCGCTGAATTTATTGGAAAGGACTAGTTGACTGGATAAAATTAAAATGAAATGATGAGGGTACAATACTTTACACACGTTTTCCCTTTTCCATTTTTGATAAAACAGCGATAACCATCCAACCAAAGCTAGTAAAATCGGATTTTGCGAAGAATAGTTATAGTAGGCGCCCACCAAAACATAAATACAAACTTGTGTTTCTGTCGTTAGTAATGTCACGAGGTTAGAACAGAAAGACAACGCGGAAACTTAACTTTGGTCCTTTTCTTTGTTTTCATTTGTGGAAAAGTGGAGACGCTCCAGAAAGTCTGATAGAGAGAATTGGTGGAAGAAATTGATGTTGGAAAGGAAGACTAAAAAATCTCATACTTTGACGGTAGCAAAATAATAGTCAATATACAAATGTTAGCTGTTAAGATGACAACATATTTTATTTCATTTTTAAGATATAGATAATTCAAAATCTCAATTCTTGCAAAAAGAAAAATTATAAACAGATAATAAAGTTTAAAGTTAAAGTTTAGGCTCAATAACTTAAATTAAATACTCACAAAAAATAATATTCAATACTGATACTAATTTAATTAAAAAGTATTGAGTTATAAATTTTTGTTTAAGGAGCGTTACAATAAGTCATTTTAGCCATATCATTTTAAAAATTTATTAAATAAATTTTTTTATCATTTAAACATTTCATTCAATTCAAATTTATATCATTCAATTTAGTGACTGTTCGATTTGGAGTAGAATAAAAAAAATACTTGTTAATGACCACAAAGTAAGATCAATTTATATACAATCATTCTAATTTAATAAAAAATAGTTTGAGCTACTTAAAACTTGCATTAAAATAGCAGACTCGTTGATTGACCCAATCAATACATGGCAGATTAAAAAAATCCTAGAACAATTGATATTAGCAAATCCAGTACCATTTAATATCGTTAAGAATTTATATACATCGGTAGCAAAACAATTGCTAATACCAACTCAATATTTGAGTGTTTGATTGAATTAATTCAAGTTCAAAAATATTTGAGAATATCAAAACATATTTCCTTCAAATCTATTTTACATTAGTGGATCCGTTAAATTTACATGAAAAAACCATAGTTTCTAAATCGGCGGTCCAACCAGTTAGACCGCAAAGTCGCCCACTCCACCGGCTAGAAACTCATAGTCAGAATGGTTACCTAACGAACCGGGGATTTTCAAGTCTGACCGGGCAGTCCGACTAGAAAATATTGATGGATTTATTTTATATTTATGATTTCGAGATTAACCATTCGTATGGATACTTTATTTGATGTATTTTATAAAAATTAGTATGATTTTATGTTATTATTAATTTATTACATAATTTTTTTATCTATATACTTATATATATTTCAAAAAATAGAATTTTTTCTTAATATAAAATCCAGTCCGATCAATAATCGGCCAACCAACTGGATCAATCTTCGGTACGTTTTTGAAAACTATGGAAAGATAACATTAATCTGAATATTGTTTTAAACTAGCAGACTTGCTGATTGATCCAACACAAAGGAAGATTAAAAAATTACAAAGTAATAACGAGGAATCGAGTCCAGTCTAGACCTGACCACGGTTCGAATTCGAACGAATTCGAATCGAATTGTATCGAATTCGAATTTTTTTAAATATAAACCGTATTCAATTCGTCCAAAGACGAATCGAATACGAATTATAAACCTTCG
>SOPF01028772.1:94868-148950 GCA_012979155.1 Hypericum perforatum
AATCGAATCGAATTACGAATCGGATTCGATTCTTGGCCAGGTCTAGTCCAGTCATAGTCAATGCCCTCCTCATTCCGCTGCACCTAGTCGGTGAGTGGACCTCGTCCTCTCCTCCATTACTAAACTAATAACCATTAATTATAACATTCAATTTAATATATATAATAGTCATACAATTACAAGAAGCTTCACTTTTGTGTCTCTCTCTCTCTCTCTCTCTGGTCTGTAGCAGAAGCAAAGAAATAGAAATAGAAACATAAAAAAATGGGGCAACGGAGGCCACGTGGTGTCCTGCTTCCAGCAGCAGCCGCCTTGCTGGTTCTATGCAGCTCCTTCTTCGGACCCAGCCACGGAGCCAACTTCAAGTGCAAGACGGCGGGGACCACGTGCCACGCCCTCGTCGACTACCTCCCGCCGAACGCAACCACTCTCTCCTCCATCGAAGGCATGTTCGACATCGAGAACATCCAAACTCTCCTCGGAGCCAACGGCCTCCCACTCTCCACCTCACCAACCTTCAAACTCTCCGCTAAGCAACCCATCAAAATCCCCTTCCCCTGCAACTGCACCGTCAACGGCACCGGCGTGTCGGCCGGTACACCTATCTACGTCGTCCAGCCCGGAGATGGGCTTTACCACATCGCCTTCGAGGTGTTCTCCAACCTCGTCACTTACCCGGAGATCGCCGCCGCCAATAATATCCCCGATGTTAACAACATCACTGTCGGGCAGAAGCTGTGGATCCCGTTGCCTTGTAGCTGTGACGAGGTGGGTGGGGCCCGCGTGGTGCACTATGGATACGTGGTGCCAGGGGGGAGCTCCCTCGAGGGGATTGCGGCGGAGTACGGGACGACGGAGAGTACGTTGATGGATGTGAACGGGATTGCGAATGCATCCTCCCTACAGGCCGAACAGGTCATTGATGTCCCCCTTCCAGGTGCGTTGACAATTTCACATCAATTAATACCGTAATCATTGTTGTGTTCACACGACTTTTTTGTAAGTCGGTAAAATTAACGTCCGTGCAATATTTGACTCGATAATTTTTTGTTGAAAAAATATGATGAGAATCTCAATTCAGTTAGAGTAAGTAGTATAAACTACGTTATAATTATTGGAAATTTACCTACAACTAAATAAAATAAATAAATTAAGATTCTCATTGTTATGGATTGGATTGGATTTGGGTATTTGACAACAGCTTGTAATTCGTCGGTGATGAGTGATTCGTTGGATTATCCATTGCTGGTTTCTAATGGGACATATGTCCTCACTGCTAACAACTGCGTCAAGTGCTCCTGCTCTTCTTCCTCCAATTGGACGTCAGTACCCTCTCTTACTATTTAATTTGCACTTTTATTGTTTGTGTGTTTTAGAAGGCAATGAAATTTTAATTTCGGTGATGCATCAAAATATGTATTTTATTATATGTATGCAGGTTACAGTGTGAGCCTTCTGGGCTAAAACCGTCCAACTGGTCGAGCTGTCCGGCGATGCAATGTGCAGGGGCCGGGAGCCTGTATCTGGGTAACACCACGACCTCTTCCTGCAATTCGACAACTTGCGCATATGCCGGTTTCTACTCCAACCAGACCATCTCGACCACCCTCGTTTCCACCTCCACTTGTCCAAGTAAGTGTAAAGCTTGCCCAACTCGGATGTATGTATGTACACAACAACTTCTGAAGTCTTTGAGGGATTCCTAGAAACTGAGAAATGCATGTAAAAATAACTTCAATTATTAAGTGCAATGTGGACACGATTTTGCAATTTTTATAAGGCCTGCTCACCATTAACTCTTTTATGTTTGGTGGCAACAGGTTCGGGCAACTATGGATCGACATTGGAAATAAGTTGGAAGTTGTCTTTGGTTTCCATGGTGGGTGCCGTCCTCTCCATGTACTTCCTCTAGCCGGACCAGACCAGACCAGACCATCTTAGTATTCTGTTGTTGTAGTTTCTACTTATTCTCTAGTAGGCTCACTCGGCTCATTCCCACTTTCTCTGTACTAAGAACAAATATTTCCGGATTATGATAGCAAATGATGAGTGGTTGTCAATTGTCTTCAATTATTGGTTATAACTCTTGAAGCCACGAATTGACATCAAAGTATTATGTCAAGGATAAGATAGCAAGTTTGAGAGTGATTTGTCTGAATCATTCTCCAAGTCTATCCCATCCTTGAGCAGCTCCTTATTCCCTGTCTCATCCAATTCTAAGTCAGATCACTATGGGGTTTGCCAACAAGTTAAAACTGAAATATGATATGGTCACCTCAGCTTCGGAGAATCAAAACACAGCAGCTTTGTTAACCGACTGATGGAGAACTTCTCAACTGTTAAATATATCAACTACAAAAAAATTCCATCATAAATCAATCAGAAATATAATCAAATTTGAACCAAACCGAAATACTCACCAAGTTCCTGGATGGTTAAAAATTCATTCCTTCTGCCATCACCCCATCCTAAAAGGGCCAAGTAATTCACCATCGCATTAGGCAAGTAGCCCATCTCCCTGAACTGTTGATAAGCATACATAAGTAGCTAATCCCCTTGCCACAAAGTTGAAAAACTTATATTAGTTAAATTTGTTCGACCATAGTTCTCTTTTGCGTGCATTTTCTATAATATACATTCAATTGCCTACTTAGTTGAGTGTATAACATTAAATTGTGATTTTTCAGCCATAAGTTGTCTTGAAATAACTCCGTTTTAATCGATAGTTCTCATACTTTTTCGATCACTCTTCGTTCCCTTTGTTACCGTGCAATTTTGTGGATTGTGGTTTTGTTTTATTTTCCGTTTGGTACTTTGGTTATTTGTCTATCTATTTTCTTTTTTCATATTAAAACCTGTTTATATTAATATAGGCTCTTGACACCTTTTCAAAAAAGTAAATTAAAATCTCATTCCAAAACCACTTGGAAGAAAGAAACGAAAGCTCTGATACATCTTAAGCCCAGCTTGACGAAGCCCATTAAAACATCCGTCTCATTACTGTTATAGTTGGTTGATGGCTGGGAGGCTTATCGTTCTGCCGGGGCCGGCGCCGGTGACCGCTCTCCGAACCGGGAAGCCGAAACGGCGAGTAGGTGCCATCACTGTCACTATGAGGCAAAGGAAGCCGGCGCCTCTTCAGAAGGGGAGGTACCTCAGCATCGAGGCCATCCAGGCCGTGCAAGCCCTCAAGCGGGCTCACTCCGCTGGACCCCTCGCTCTGTCCCAGGCCCTACGCGGCGGCAGCTTCACCCGCCTCCTCAAGCTCGACATGGTCGCCGTCCTTCGCGAGCTCCTCCGCCAGAACCATTGCCTCATCTCCCTCAAGGTCTCACCAACCCTTTCCTTCCCTCTCTCTTTTCACTACTTCTAATTTATTTGATCACCAGGTGTTCGAGAATATGCGCAAGGAGGATTGGTACAAGCCGCGGGTGTCCCTGTATGCCGAAATGATAGGGACGATGGCCGCGAACGGGTGCACGGAGCAGGCGGAGCTTCTTTACAGCTACCTCCAGTCGGAAGCAGAGTATTTGGAGGCCAATGCTGAGGGAGAAGGCTTTGCAGCGCTCTTGGGAACCTTGATCCGCCACGAGCTTAGTGCAATGGCTATTGGATGTTATTCGATGATGAAAGGTTTGGGTTGTGAGCCAGACAGGTCCACCTTCAGGATGCTTATTCATGGATTCACATTGTTGGGGGAACCCGACACGGCGGCTGCCGTGAGACTGGATGCTCACCAGTGCTATCCCCTGTTTTTGGAAGTAGAAGAAGAAGAAGACGACCAACAAGACTAGGATCACATGTTTTTAGTGTTGGCTATTTTTACGACACTGTCATATGTTTTTATTTTAAATAGCCCACTTATGTTGGTGCAACATTGTAAGATGTAGTATTTCCCGCCACTTGAAGTCGCCTCAAGAGATGAGATAAAGGGTGTCCAATGTCCTATAAGGTTGAAACTATAACTCCTATTTCTATTTCCAGCTAATTTTATCAGAGAAATTGGTTACCTTCTTCACTGAACTGGCACTATATCCCCCCTTTTCTCCCTCAGGTTTCAGCAGATGCAGCTTCAGCCTTGCTCGTCCTTTCGGAGAGTTGTGGTACGATTCCTATAGTCTATAGGTTCATTTCCATGCCTTAAATCTTTTTTATATTTAAGGATCCTGATAGAATTTGGGTGGTATAGACCCGAATAAAGGAGACTGAGAATTGGATGTGCAAATCATAGTTGATATTCAGTAAATTAGACAAACTTTTAGGTAATTGGGAGTTTGAGATTGGAAAATCGACAATCGATGTCAATTTCGATAAATGTTGGTATTCAATAGAATTTTTGTAAACTTCAACCATAATAGAGTCAGAAGATCAAAACTGGCTCTCATTGAAAACCGAATCTCAGGAGAAGTTAAAAACTCGTTATCAATGGGTCGGTCACTCGCTCACAACAGTATTGAGCGCGAGAAACTAATTTGCAGTTTCGTCAACACCAATTTTTGTTTAGCAGCTTTCATTTTAGGTTAGTTTTAAGTGTTTGCATATTTAGTTACCATATCACACGCAGGTGTTTTGTTGTTTTGGTACGAACTTAATGCTTTGATGCACTTGATGCAGAGATTGAGCAGATAGATATAAAACAGGTAACATATTGTTTGATTTGGATTGCAGTTTGATGGTTCAATTTCGAGAGTACTACCGAGTTAGGTTCGCGGATTGCTTTACATTTTTTTTTTGTAATTCAGTATTAGATAAAAAAATTGATGTTCATCGAATGTACACTCCGAAACTGATGTTCATCAAATGTACACTCCGAAACTAAAAGGTGCAATGTCTGATATCCGACAAACATTCAAAGCGACGAACTCTAACGACCCTTACTACCTGGGAAAATACCATAAATCAGAATTGTAGATCCCTTAAAATGAAGTCCAACCGTGAAAAAGATGATTGAACTTCACTCCGGTTCGAGCTAGTTTACTTTGCATCGTTTGTTTTTTATTTTTCCTGTAAATTCGTGCTGCTATCTTCCTTTTCCCATTCTAATAAAATTATTTACCAACCAAAAAAAATTCCAACAGTAAAAAACGTAAATATAGTTCAAACTAGGTATCATTTTTGAATAACTTGCTTCATGTATGATCTATCTTTTTATGCATCTGATTTGACGTCCATAAGTTATAATTGAAACAGTTAGGTATTCAATATTTTGATAAAATATCAGTGTTAGGCTTCAAGCCCCAACTCGTATTCATTATTGTGCGAGTTTGGGCTCGGGCCCATAGGGATGATAGAAATATCCATATCCTACGAGCCGAACCCTAACCTTACCTCGTGGGTCGAGAATCTCTTGATTTAGACTGTGTCTAAAAATATGGTACAAGTATGAGTCTACATTTTAAGGTAGATAGGGTCTAGGGTAGGGTATTAATCCTATGAATTTTTACCTTAATTTAGACCCTATGCTTACTCTTTTACCTTAATTTAGACCCTACCCTAACTAGATCCTAACTAAATCATGATTAAATCCTAATTAGATTTAATCTAGGTTACAGTATAGGTCAAACTTTTTAATCTAGGGAATGGGTAGGGTCGTACCAATATCTTACCCTACCCATCGTCATCCATACGGGCTTATTAGACCCGTAAGTTGAGTCAATCGGTCGGTCAAAGAACCGGTCCTGCCTACATGGACGCTGACATCAGCAGACAGGGGGAGAAGCTGTGTGAGTGCTGACGTGTGCTAACGTAGTTGTCGCCATGCAACGGCGATGCCACGTGGACGACACATAGCCTGTCACGTGGCTGCCACATGGTAGGCACACTGGCAAAATGTCGTAGATTAGAATTGTAGCTCCCATAACATAAAGTGCAACCGTAAAAAAATGGTTGGATTTCACTCCGGTTCGACCTGGTTTATTTTGCATCATTTGTTTTTTACTTTTCTTGTAAATTCTTGTTGCTCTTCCTTTTCCCATTATAATAAAATAATCTACCTAAAAAAAAGTCCAACCGTGAAGAAGGTAAATATAGTTCAAACTAGGTATCGTTTTTGAATAACTTTGCTTCTTGTATGATCTATCTTTTTATGCATCTGATTTGACGTGTATGAGTTATAATTCAAACAGTTAGGTATTCAATATTTTGGTAAAATATCAGTGTTTACCAAATACTGAAATTTAACATATTTCACCCAAATGTCCGACCAAACTTAATTCTGATAATCGATCTAGAACTTCCGGTCATAAAAACTTACCGAATTTATCGATTATTAGTTACAATTTGTACACCCGAGAGTTGGGATCCGTCCATTTGTACACATGAGGAAGGGGGAAGGAATGAAGGAAGGGATTACAGATTTATAACTGGGGAAAGTGTAAAGTCAGTGGTCCGTCCACTTGACTTTTTGGTTCTTACCATGGATTGCTTGCCAATTTTTTTTAGAAAAGGTAGGTCAAACTCTATATAATTAGGGAGAATGTAATGGAACAATCTAAAAGAGAGAGCGAACATACAAAGAGCGCCTACCATGGATACCGTGCAAGACCACCCTATCACTATAAGTGATTTTACAAGTCAAATCTCTGTAGTTATTGGCAATTGGATAAAATTCCTCTCAAAAAAATTCCATGAAAAAAATGATAAGAGAGAAGATCCAGCATATTGCCAATTGGATACCCCAAACGCCTCCGAAGACATGGCAGCAACCGACACTTTGACGTGGTCCCCACTCCTACTCGTGATGGGCCCTCCCACATTGCACCCATTTTGAGGGGAATGTATTCTTCTTCCATGTGTTTTTGGATTCATTTTGGGTGTTTCACGCCACATGATAATACAGATAGATTATTCGAGGCCGATAATATATAAATGAGAGAGCCGGTTGTTGGAAATTATTCTAGAAAAATGGTCTCTTACAAAATTGATTGGTCAATTCTTTTTTCTAGAACAAAATGGAAAAAAAGGTGAAATGGGAAGGAAGGGGAGGTGGACCAGACCATTTTGAAGAGTATAATTCCCATTCCCTTGCGCAAGGAAATGGTCCCTTATTACAAAAAGCAAGAACTTCCTCTCTCATTTCATTACATTTCTCACATTATATACTCTGCTCTTATTACATTTCTCTCTCTCTCTCTCTCTCTCTCTCTCTCTCTCGCTCTACAATTACACTACAAAACACAAGCAAATACCCATTCCGCAGCTTGTAATTAATCAGTAATTAAAGAGATGAGCTCCATAGTTCACAGCTTCCAGAAGAGATCATCCCTGCCGGTGTCCCAGCAACAGCAGAACGAAGACCAGGGTATGCGGCGGCGGCTGTCGTCGCTGTCCCTGAGGCTGAACCCGGTGACCGAGTCAACCACCACGTGGGCCTTCCAGAGGTCCAAGTCGCTGTCGTCGATGGGGGAGCAGGCAGGCAGCTCCTTGAAGAGGTGGTGGGGTTGGGGCTGCTCCTGGATCCTGTCCAAGAAGCCAGTCTTCGCACAGGATCTTGAGATGAACGAGGACGAGGCCGTCGCACTCGGGGCCCACAACAAGGGAAGTTGGCGCCACGTGTTTTACAAGGTCAGGTCGGAGCTCAGGAAGCTCTTCGGCTCTCAGGACAAGGTCGGTCTCCCCCAGACTTGTCGGTACAACTCATATAACTACTCCAAGAACTTTGGCCCCAAGTAATATGTGTTTGGTTAATAAGAACCAGATCGGGAGAGGGAGCTGTTGTTTTAGATTTTATAGGATTCTTTAATTTACTTTCTTTTATATATATTCATTTGTTCATTAGTTTTTCTTTTTTAAAATTTGACAGGCTCGTGATTTGTTATTTTTTGTAATACCGGATCTCGTCTTTCATCCTTGTTTGTAATATATATTATGCATTGCTTATGTTTGTCGGGCGGAATTGGCCATTGCTTTCCAAGGTAGGTTTTTTTAGGCTCATATTTGTGGGGTGGACATGCTTCCAAGTTTTGCCCCCATCTATTATTGGAAATATTTCCTTCCATTAAATTATATCAATTATATTTCAAAGATTTTACCAATTCAGAACTTGGGTTAGTCAAAAACAAATGTTTGCGTAATTACAAATTTTAAGTACCGTTTGTAATTACAGATTCCAATATTATACTGCCAGTGATTAAGCGAATGGTCAACTTTACGCGCTTCACGTAGGTAACTGGCATGTGACCTCCCGCGTTAATTCTTTTGACCGTCTGTGGCTTTTTTATATTAGCCAGCTTACTTTTTGATTCACTTTTGTCGGTGTAGCATTAATCCTTCGAATCTAGAGCACACACCTTTTTTTTAGTGCATTCGAAAATTGAGCTTTGCTTTGCCAACGGGCTTAGAGGTTTAATATATTAGCAAGGAATCAATATTTAGGACAGGCCACTACCAAACACCAGCTAATTGACACCTTTATGCACACTACGGTTCATGAAATCCCATTGATTCAATCGTGTAGTCAAAATAATCATGATTAATGTCACTTAGTTCGGCTGCCATCAAGTCGCTGTTATAGGTTAATTTGAAATTTGGAATTCCAAAATATTAAATTCAGTAGAATTTTGCAAAATTTTATGATTTTATATAAAAACAAAATCGATTTGTTCTTAGATACTGGACGGTTTTTCTAAAGTATAATGATGTTTTTGTTGTATCCGTTGGTGGTTGATTATGGTCATTAGGTATAAAATAAAGGTCCACGAGGGTGTGCGTCATTCTGGCAACGTTATTCTTTTCCCAGCAATCATTTTCCTACCGTCTCATTAAGAGAGAGAAACTAAGAACCCCCATTAATCATTAGGAGGTGGCTCACTAATAACAATATCCATGCCAATTATGTGGATCCGCCTGTATTAAGAGCGTGATTAAAAATTAAGTGTTTTGTCATTAAGCATGTGCTGGTTATTATTTTGTCATTAAAACTTTAACCGCTAATCCTGGCTAATCTCTAAATACCACGTAATTTTGGAAAAAAGATAAATTGTCAATCATTGCCGGCTCCAGAAGGTGGCGGTGATTCAATAATACGATAGTAACGTAATGGTGACCAAGTGCATCTCCCAATTATTGCCAGCTTGGTGTTTGCTTGCTTGTTTTTGCAGGGATTTTCCTTGCTTGTTGTGGATGTGCATGTGGTGCCCAATTCTACTAGTTCCTACTCGATTCATTTGTCCGGCCACATATAAGTAATCTATTTCAGTTAATAAAAGTATGCCCAATTCCGAGATGACTCAAAGCTGATTTTAAGAAAAAAATAGAATTCAATAGAATCCTTCATAGTACGTTGGATACAAAATATCCCTTTTTGTTGTTGAATACGAGATATCACATTGATTTACGTTGAAGGTGCTCAAAGTTACATCCCTTTTCTATTCTAACTATAATTACTAATCAAGAAATTAACTAAAATAAAATTTACGGAAAGTGATTTTTTAAAATGATAAAAAATTATTGCGAGTGTAAAAATTTAGTAATCCTTCTATCATAACAACTAATATTTTTTATGAAATTTACATCCCTTTTCTATTCTAACTATAATTACTAATTAGGAAATTAACTAAAATAAAATCTACGAAAAAAAAGTACGCTTATTGATGGATACGAGTCATAAAGACACATATCATCCTAGGTAAAAAAAAAGTCTATCTAGGTCTAAAGAGAAGTCCAAAATAAGAGTCGAAACTAAACTAGAAAACTCAGCCAAGAGAGTCTGGCGACCGCCAACAGGCTAGAGTCTGCCAACTGTCACTTTTATCCTCATTGTGGTGTAAGAAAAATTGGTGTCTGCCACACCTTGTGCCAGAAAGTGATTGACATTTGCCAGTAAATGATTTGTTGTCAGAACTTAAGGATCTCCACCTTTGCTTAAAATTGTCACTTGTAAATAATCATAAAGCTCCATCCGAATTTTAACAAACTCTAACTCGATAAAGCTCCATCTCATGAAGAACCATGAGATCTTGCAAAACTAAGTTGACTTTACTAACTCTCTCACGAACCGTAAATAACTGCCATCAATAAGACTAATTCATCTTTCTCTTATCTTTTTATTCAATCATTTGGAGTAAGTTCTCAAAATTGAGCTTTTGAGCTTCCTTGGCTTATTCCCTTTATTCTTCATACCGAAGTAACCTTGCGATTAATAGTAGGGGTGAGTAAATGATATTTGGTATTTGGTATTACCAAATTTTTTTTGGTATTTGGTATTTTGAGATCGGTATTTCAGTTTACGGGATTTAATTCGGTAAGAATTTTTGAAAAATTTCAGTGAATTTCGGTATTTGGTATAATTTTGGGATATACCAGAATTATTTCAGTAATACTGAAAATACCGAATGACTAAAATGTAATTTACCCTCATCGACACTCCCTCTTCTCTTCGCTTACCCTCGTCGCTTCCCTCTTCCCAGAGAGGCAAAACATCAAACACCTTCTCTACTACAACTTCCCGCCCAACCTTCGACCCCGAATCCCCACCCTGCCGCCTTTCTTCACCGCCGCTTGAAGCAACCCGTACGCCCTCCTCAAGGAAGACCCGATCCAAATCTGCTTATCCATCTGGGTCAAGTCCTTCTCGACCCCACCCGGTTCCACATTCTCAAACCTCACCGGGTTCCTCTCCAAACTTGACATGTGGGTCCTTGCCTACCAGCGCTCATGCGCCCACGTGACTGGCACGTTTCCTCCTTGCTCTGCCATCCACTTCCACACCCTCACCTCCATCTTCTCCCTCAGGGATGCAGTCTTCTACGACAACTTCTGGTGGAACGACCGGGCTCCCTTAGGGATGCAGTCTTCGATGCTCACTATTACAATATTGTGTATTTGTGTTTGGATTCATGAGATTATCAAACTGTGAGATTAAAACTTTTGAAATTCGGTATTTTTAGTATTATACCGAAATAATAATTTAGTATTCGGTATAATATCAAAATTATTTTAGTTCGGGGTCGATATGGATTTTTTAGACATTTTGGTATTCGGTATATTCGGTATTCAGTATTTGGTATCTGTATATACCGATTGCACACCCTTAATTAATAGATGCACCCTCTATTATTTGGTCAACCCCATATTTTGCAACCTCAAACTGCTTCTTCCATAGAATATTGTCTTGCCTCAAACTAGTACTACTTATCATAGCATACAACATACAACCTTTTGTTCAACCAAGTAGAACCTTCAATATATTTCAAACTTCATCGTTTGACTTTGAGTGAGATACTCAATCTATTTGTGGAGCTACTAATAGCTTCATATTCTTTATGCCAAACATATCTAATACCTTTGACATTCATATTCTTTTAGATAACTATAGAGGGATCTAGTAACAAACCATGACTTCATATTAATCATATCTTCAAGAAGTAACCAAGCTATCTATGTCTCCATGAATTCTAATTATACTCAAACTATATCTCAAGCATTTGCTCCCTCATATGAACCAACCTTATATGACTTGAACTCTTCTTCCCTCTATCAGAACATAAGGATATGAATGATGAGTGTGTAAACGCTTATATATATATATATATTTATTTTGTTTGATGTGATTTTGTACATTTCAGTAGTATTTATTTGAGTCTCTTATCCATTATATTTGTGTAAGTCAAGAAATAGATGTTTATCAATCTTCATATACTTTTTATGTATTTGAAGTGGTTCACGAACAATTAAAGACTGTTGAAGGAATGATTACAAGAGACGATATTGCGAGAGCTATAACTCCTTGATCTAACATTGAATTTTCTCATATGAGATACTGTTGGAATGATCAAACAAAGATCTAAATTTTTTTCATAATTGAGATCAAATTTAGAGTTTAAGAATGTTAAAATAGAAAATGCAACGAGGCTAGTAGACACCCAATAAATGCTAGCCTTCTAGTAATCGCCAAAGGGACTTACAGAGATTTCGAGTTTGGATATGTAGTAACCACTGGCCCATTATCGACTATTAAGATTTGTGGTCGAGAATTCCTATTCATCAAATTTATATTCTATTTTGATTTTGGATAACTATGGACTCATGTTTTAACCCTTGAACATAATATTTTATGTTATTTTCTTATATGAGGTCTATTATGATTAGTTATTAGGACTTTTATATATGAATAATCTCAAGCTTTCCCTTTTTTCTAGATATTTAGCTTATATGTGTGTGTGTGTGTGCGCGTGTGCGCGCGCATGTGTGTGTGTGTGTGCTATAAGTCTCTAAGTTTGAGATCATGAGTTCCAACATCTCTTTTACTGCAACTTTTGAGATTAATCAAAGTGATATTTTAATTAGCATTGTAATGGAGTCTTGCAAGGCTTACGCGAGAGAATAAATTTTTCTATCTCTTTTATGTTAATTATTATTATATCTTTATTAATCTATTGTGCTTCATGATTATACATGAGTATGATACCTAAATTATATGATTGATTGTTTAGGTTATATTATGATTCAAATATCTTTCATAGTAGTAATTAATTTATGATTTTAATGCTTAATTTAATTCACTAGTTAGATTATAACTGGAATTGATGAGAATAGATCGAGAGGCACTCAAGTTAATAGAAAAGTCAATTAACATGTTCCTAAATATTAATGAGACCGTGATATCGTAAGAATAACTTTTTAGGAGGAATTATCATGATTGAGTTTAGTTTAGTTTAAATTTAGTTAATTAACAAATGTATTTATTAATAACTTAGACCTTTGTTTAGTTCAAATTCATAAGCAAAAGTGTTAGGTATATGCATTAAAAAATTCTAGTACTAGTTAAAATTTCATAAGAATCATAATCTTGACATACATAGTCAATCCATAATGATATCATATTCTTTTGGGTTAATTACCCTCAGGTCCCTATACTATTGGCAATTCCATAATAAGGTCCCTCAATTATTGCAATTTGATATAAGGTCCCTATGTTGTAATGAAATATTGTCATAAGGTCCCTGACTTAACCTTCGCTGATGTCATCATTTTTTTAAAAACATTTTTATCAAGGAAAGGACCAAATTACCCTTAAGCCAAAAAATTTTAAAAAAAACATCTTCTTCCAAACAAAAAAATCTTCTTCTTCAACATCGCTTCCTCCCTGGTCGCTATAAACATCAGTCGATAAAGCCGGCATCCCTCCTATCAGCTACATCGCTTCACAAAAAACCCAATCGACCAACTACGGTACGGACTCACTTCCTCCTCCACGCCACAATAATAGTCTTTAGTGCCCACGTCACCGCTCCGCCGCTCTACCTATGACCTCCACTACCTTCTGCACACTCATGTTGACCGGGAAGTCCCCAGTAGAGGATGACGTGGCCGCGTCCCTCAAGTCCGCCGATGCCATCAAGCTCCCCGACAACAAGGCCTGGGTCTTTCTGGGCTTGGAGATTGAGAAAGCAGAGCGCTCCTTCAACGAGGGCAGCCCGGGCGAGGGTGGATGGCAATTTTGATTTCCTCAATAAGGGTAGCCCGATTTTGATTTCCTCGCCAATTTTGAAGTTCTATTAGTGTTTTGTTTTGAATTGAGAGACAAGGTCGAGAGGAGGAGGGGTTAGCTTCTGGTGATTGAATTGAGACCGAGAGACAAGGCGGTGGCTGGGATGGTGGTCCGTTGTGGTGGTAATCTAGGTCGGGCCGGCTGCTGTTGTTGGGTTTTAGGTTTTGAGTGGTAACGGCTGTCGAGAGGCGGTTCTTTCGGTAGTGGCGGCTGTGGTGGAAGGTCGGCAAAGGTCACCGGGAATGGGAACGAGAACGTCACCAGGGAGGAGGAGAGAGAAAAGAGAGGTTTTTTTCCAATTAGTTTTTTTATAATTTTTTTAGGGGTAATTTGGTCCTTTCCTTAGTCAGGGACCTTAAGACAATATTTCATTATAACATAGGGACCTTATATCAAATCGCAATAATTGAGGGACCCTATTACAAAATTGTCAATAGTATAGGGACCTGAGGGTAATTAACCCTATTCTTTTTGTCACCATTGTTTACATTTTTTTCTTTATGTTATTACTTTGTTTTACTTTTATTACAACCACAACTTTCCTTATAAAAATAATTGTTACTCTAGCACTAGTCATATCCTCTAACAATAGAGACTCTATCTCCCAAGTTAGAATTGCAATTAAATTCTTGTACGAACCCGATAAAAAATTTAAGAGCAATAATCCATTATCTTCTTGCTCAAATTCACATTAATGTTTCTCATGTCGCTCACAAGTTGACTAAAACTATTAATATTATAGTCCAAATTTAAATCCTCCTTCATCTTCAGCCCGTACAATTATTATTTAAGATAAAACTTGTTTGACAAAGATTTGGACATATACCTTGCGTCCAACTTCTTCCATACCTCAACTCATGACTTCTCATCCATGACGTGATATACCATGTTATCTTCCCAGCATAAGCAAAATTATCACCACCATCTTGGCATTTATCTCCATCCACTCTTGTTCCTCCATCTTCTCAGGTTTTTTCTATGAGAGTGCGATGATCATCCTTTATTTGACGAAGAGATCCTTGACATATCTTTGCCATAACCCAAAAATTGTTGAACCATCAAAGTTTACAATAGTAAACTTCGTACTTTAATCCGTCATCCTCTAACATTTAAGATATGATACCAAATGTTCAAAATTCACCAACTTTGGAACAATATTACATAAAGAACATGGACACAAGATATAAAGTGGTGCGACCTAATTCCTACATCCACAGGAATAAATGAAAACTTTTATTGATGGATTCATAAAGTCACACACAATCCTAGTTATATGTCTTTATATAATAAATTACTTTGGATCCAAGAAAACGTGTGTAGATTGAATTACATGTTCAAAAAAAGAGCTCAAATAAAACTAGAAAACTCAGTCGAGAGAGCCTCGTAGCCTCCAATAGGCTGAAATTCGCCAGCTCTCACTTCTATCCCCCTCTGTGTATGCATGAAGGCTGGGGTCTGCCACTCTTTGCGGTCGCAAGGTGGTTGGTGTTCGCTAGCAAATAATTTATCGCTACAACTCTAAATAATTTAAGACACTATTTTGTAATTTTTTTTATAAACAATTTTGAGTTAGACTTATTTTGTTTGACAAATTTTAAATTATTATTCATTTTCTCAATGATTTTTAAATAGTTCATATGACCATCATCCTTGAAAAAAAAACTTAATTAAATGTAGTATTTGAATAATATTTAAATCAAAATTTAGCTAATTGAAATATAGATGAAATATTTTTATCTCAGAAAGTAAATTTATATTGCCTGAAATATAAAAACACATTAGGTCATAGTAATAATGAGAGTAGAGCAACTAGAAAGGCAACTTTATGAGATTCTAGATGAGACTAACTACAACTTAGATTCAATGGGGATTAGTATTAGTCCCCATGGTGGGGAGAAGGGTATAATTGGTATAATTGGTTTTAATTAGTAACTAAAAAATAGGGAACAAATAAAGACAGAATCACCTAATCCCTTAAATCATGCCAATAAATTAGTAAGTAACCAAACATTCAAAAATTAAATATCTAAAAATATATTCGCCTTCAAATTATCTCTTAACCACTACTTAAAATATTAGATGCAAAAAACTACTTATAAGTTGTAAACATAGCAACAATGACGTAAACATGTACCTCTGGCTCATGATAGATACTATGCAGAGAATCGATAAAATGGTGATCAAAGAGTGTTAAGCACCGCTCTTCACTTAATGCAATAAGAAAAACTTCATCTTCCAAAGAGTACTAGCATGCCTGTAAAATGTTATAAAAGGTGCCAATATTAGAGAATAAAGGTACCAACATTGAAGAACAATTATACCAATATTAAAGAACAATATTAAAGGACAAATGTATCAATATAGCAGAATAAAAGGTACCAACATTGCATAAATATTAATATCAAAGAACACAGTTACCAACATTAAATAACAAATATACCAACATTAAAAAAATAAAGGTATCAATATTAAAAAAAATATACCAATATTAAAAAAGACATGTACCAATATTAATTAACACTGGTATCATTATTAAATTAAACATGTACCAATTTTTAAGATGATGAATCAGAGAAATTCTTTCTCCGCGTCTACCCCCTCTTGGACTTTGACGATGTTGTTTTCAGCTTATAATTATTTGCAAGGGAAAGAAAGAATTTGTTTGAATTTGGGAGGGGGTGGAGGGAGGGCGACAATGGTTGATGATATGGTCGATGGCGCGATTGGATTTTGGTGGGTGGAGGTGGTTTTGTTTTTATAGGATGGCGGCGATTAATTGGCCGTGGGATTGGATTTGGTTGGAGTTGTTTTGTTTCTATGGGGCGGCAGTAATTTGATGGTGGGATTTTTTTTTTGTGCTGATGATGTTAATTGGGGGTTAGGTGACGACGATTTTTTGGTAGGGGTGGCAGGTTTTTGATGATGTTAATTGGGTTTCATTATTTTCCGCAGGGATTGGTTTTATATTATTAAAAAATATAAATGTTAGATAAGGAAATTAAAGATAATTACAAATATAGTAATTAAATAAATATTTGCTTAATATCAATTATGTCCTCAAATATAATAACTGTTAGATTAAAATTTTAAGGACAAAATCATCATATGACGATTTAGAAACAATACCCATGGTGGAAAGTACTTTTTAGACATCCCCGCCAAATCCAATTTTTTTTATGGGAAAGATTAATATCATTAATCAGATGAAGATGTTACAACCGAGAATAACCACACACCATAGTACATCATATGAGACTTGACAAACAGCCATAACAAACCCAGGAATCCCACCCAAGACAATTGACACTACCTTCATACTAAGTGCAAAGTTACAGCCACCGGCCTTGTTAAAAATCTATCCGGTAAACTTTACCCCACAGGAGAAACCCGGTATAGGAAAAGAGTGCAAAGCAGAAAACTACTCTAGTGATAACACTACATAAGAAAGTGTCGCATGTCTCCCCTTATGATAACTCTATTCGAGTAAATACCCTTCAATGATGACCGCAAGGTCACTACGATCTTTCTGATAATGATTCATCACTGATATGATTGGTTGACAATCCAATTCCATAACCACTTATGAGAGCCCCAAAGAGCGAGCTAATTCCAGGCCTACCTTGTATCTGAAAGCTTCAAGTAAAGTGAGATGGGTGACATGAGAGAACCTTTGTATAGCTCCAGCTACATAAGTCCCTTTAGTATCGCGGGTCACTACGCCCACCACCCTCCTTATTCATCCCTGCATCCATGTTTATTTTAAAGTAACCTGCCACTGGAGGAGACCACCTCTCGCCAATATGATTTGCGACCTGGTCATGCTTAGTAATAGCTTAAACGTAATCTGACCCAAACTTCAAAGCAGTGTCCATAATAATCCGAATATCAAGTGAGTTATATGGATCAAAAACGTTCTTGTTACGTTCCTTCCAAATCCCCCATATAATGCAACATCGTGGGTGCACTCTTTTGATTCAACATCTTTGAAGAGAGCTACAACAGTGGTGGCATACCATCATTTAACACTACATGCTCTTATTCCCATATCGTCCTTGAGGTCAGGCAGTTAAAGAATAGATGTATTGTTGTTTTCGGTTCCTGATAGCAAAAAGGACAAAAATCGTTAACATCAATCCCTCTCCAAGTTAGATTGTTTCTTACCGGCAAACAACTTTGGATGACCTGCCACACGAAATGTTTGATTTTGGGAGGATGATCCTTCTTCTAGATATATATCTCCATAATTCTCCCTGTGAATTCTCATTCCCTTCATGTTCTAAGTGGATCTATTGGTTAAGGAAATCGAGGAAGTACCCACTGCAAACCGTATACATTCCCAACATCATTCCAGACCACCTAGTGATGTCCTCGATGGGACGTTGTCCCAAGATGATAAGAGTGTGTTTGATGAATGTCTTCTGGCAAGAAGATTTGCATAAGGAGTTCATCGTTCCATTGTTTAGTGTTTGAATACATGAGTTGCGAGACCCTTTGATAAAAAGCTGAGCTCGGAATGGTATATTTAGGATAGCCATTAGGTGAATCTGGGAGCCATTTTTCGGACCAGATGTTGACACTATCCCCCGTTCTAACCTACCAGATAAGATCCAACTTCAACAAGTGTAAACCTTCCATCAAACTGCCAAATATAGCTTGGATGATATCTAATAGTCGCTTCCAAGATGTTACAGTGAGGAAAATACCTGGCCTTTAAGATTTTTCCGCTAGAGAGTTTGGGAAAATCAATAACCTCCACTTGTCGTGCCAATAAAGCCCGATTAAAAGAAACCAAGTTCTGAAAACCAAGACCCCCATCTTGTTTAAAGAGACAGATTCTTGTCCAGCTCCGCCAGTGTAATTTTCTTTTACTATCCGTACTCCCCCAATAGAATGCACACATTCGTTGCTCAATATGCATACAAGTCTCAATCGAAAACTTAAAACATCCCATCAGATAGGTGGAAATAGATTATAGGACTGCCTTGATTAGTACTTCGCGACTCGCTTTAGATAATGTTCTTTCTTTCCAAGTGCCCGCTTTAGCCAGCACTCTCTATTCCAAGCAGCCAAAGATGCATTTTTTTAGATCCATCAATAAGAGCAGGGAGTCCCAAATATCGCTTATTCTTATTAAAATTCTGAAAACCTAATTCTATACGCATGGTGGTCTATTTGTTCTCTGAGACATTCCTACAAAAATAAACAAAGTTTTTCCTGCGATTCACTTGTTGCCCAGACGCCCTTTCATAAATCTTAAGAATATTCAGAAGTCTTCTCAATTCCACAGTATTAATCCTGTAGTAAAGAATTGCATCATCTGCAAATAGTAAGTGAGTGATCGGAGGAGCGGTCCTGGCTAACCTGACCATGGATGAGATTTGTGGATTCTACATGTTAGAGTAGAGTCCCAAGTCCTTCTACATAGAAAGAGAACAAATATGATGATAGCGGGTCGCCTTGCCTCAACCCTCTAGTTGGGGTAAAATAATTCATTTACTTATACAGTATATTAAACTGATATGACACACCTCATCACCAAACTTATAAAAGGGTCCCCAAAACCCAATGTCCTCATCATACATTCCAGAAATTCCCACTCAACCCAGTCATATACCTTAGCCATGTCTAGTTTTAAAGCGTAGTAACCATGCTTACCTTTACTTTTTTGCTTTAGCAAATGGAAAGCTTCAAGAGCTATTAAACCATTATCAGTGATTAGTTTTCCTAGAACAAAAGCTCCTTGGTTCTCGTGTATGATATTCGGCAGGAACAGTTTTAGTCTGTTAGTAATCATTTTGGTAATGATCTTCATGATTACATTACACAACTTATAGGGCAAAAATATGTGCAAGTGTTTGGGATTTTAACCTTTGAAATAAGGGAAATAATTGTCTGATTAATAGGGCTTGGATCGATACCATCATTGAGGATGGCTAGGACTGTATTAGAGACATCCACTCCTATGATATCCCAAATTTTTTTATAAAACAGTGGTGGCATACCATCAGGCACTGGCGCCTTGGTTGGGTACATCTGATCAAAGGCTGCTTTCACTTCCTTTGGCATGAAAGGAGCTGAGAGTGCTGTATTTATCTTCGGCATTACTCATGGGACCACCTTGTAAATGATTTCTTCCATCTGCGAACACTCTTTCAAATCTCCCCATTCCTGCACCCTCCTTTCACCTTCAACCTGAATCTTTTTGATACTATTTTCATACCCCTATGTTTGGCCTTCTAATGGAAAAAGTGTGTATTTCGGTCTCTCTCTTTAAGCCAATCGACTCTAGATCTCTACAGTCAAAACATTCCTGAAGGCACATTTTACTTGCATTAGTTAGCGGTTGTTTCTGGATTTCTGTGATCTCTTCTTCCACTCGTTTTCTTCTGCGACCAACGTTACTGAACATAGTTCTATCCCAGCACATTAATGAATTTCCACAGTATCGTATAAGCTCAGTTACTGAAGCTCCTTCTCTGATTCCTCCCCAACTTTCCCAAACTTGCTATACTAGACTCAGCTCGTATAACCACATAGATTTAAAGTGGTAGCAACGTGGGATAGGGTCTTCGTTTATGCTGCGAACATTCCCTAATATAAGGCTATGATTCGACTAAATTCTTGGGAGGGCTTTAGCCATACTGGCTGGGAAAAGTTCGTGCCATTCCGTTGTTGTAAAGACTCAATCGAGTTTACATTCCACATAGTCTTCATCCATCCGACCATTACACCACGTAAAGGACATGCCTGACATGGTTAGTTCTTGAAATCCACATTGTGTTACAGCCTCGCAGAACTCCTCCATGCGACAAGCAGGTACTAGATTGCCACCTTTTTTCTCAGAGAGGTACATAATCTTATTAAAATTACCACCATAAATTCATAGGAGTTGTGATCGCTTATTAAGAGTGTGCAATAGATCCTAAGTTTCTGTACAATCCTTAGTGTTTGGCCATCTATATATCCCCGTGAATCGCCATTTAGGTGTATCCTTGTCACGACCCAAATCTGGGCTGCCGACATGGCACTGAATCACGCTCTCCAAACCAAAGAGCTGTGGTCTAACCAGCCTCATACATACACACATATCGAATCGCGGAAGCGTAATTCAAATGCGGAAGTGTAAATTTATATATTATATATATGATACAAATATTCTCATATATAATACTTACAATTATTCTTGCATAATTCTAAAGTCATACAAATCCAGGATTTACAATATGTACAATGGAGCGACTCTACTAGATCACAAAGAGTAATACCATCTGGAAACTTCTAGCAACCCAAGAAGTAGACGATAATCTCAAACATATAAACAACCAAGACTCTCTAGACGTCACGATCCTTAACTTTCGTCACCTGTGGAGGAGGGAGTAAGTACTTGGAAGTACTTAGTAGAGGATATTAAAACTAACCTATAATTAACTAACCAATCACATACATAGACTCAAATTCATGCATAGACAAATGTTCCAAATTAACATTTAGCACATCACAAGTAATTCAATCATAAATAAAGACGAATTCATAATCATACATATAGGCACATTCCGATTCGAATAGGTATTGCAAATGCCATATCATATTCGCATATCGTACACATAGACACGTTCTGATCCGAATAGGTATCGCGAACGCCAAAACATGGATGGACTTTGGATAGGTCTAGAATGTGTCACTCCCTCTCACAACATGAGGATACCATATCTTATAGCGCTTTCATAATCAAACTCCGCTGGCCATATCATAATCATAACAAATCCAATGTATCCTCAAAACATGTGCACATGTGCCAACATCCCCAGTTGGTCACGGGTAGACCTCATCGTCCGCCATCTCACAAATAGACACACATATACTATACACAAATTCGTAACCTCACATCACATTTTCATACTCCAAAGACTTATGATTTCCAAAACCATGCATAAACCAAAAATCACCAAATCATACAAAACAAAGACTTTCTTTCACAATCCATCATATCATCATATAAACATCATATCAACTAACATCACAAGTTTATAACAAACAATGTTAGCCAAAACAGAGGTTAGGGATAATATCTCCCTACCTTAACCAAATTGTCCAAATACTCCAAAAGTGCTTTGAACGTCACTTCACGATCCTCGGTGTTTGAATTCCAATATGCGATTCACTAATCAAGAGAAATAATTCTCTAATCAATATCATCCTCTTAACACAAGGAAAATGGCAAAATCAAACCTAAGTCTCTAATACCAAACCATCTCACCAAATCTCCAAAACATGCATAAAAGTCCTCTCATCTCCTCACCATAGTCTAGATCAACATAAAACCTCCTCAAATCATCAACCAAACCCCATATCCACACATGCTCTTCATCAAGCTCAAGCCAAAAAGTTCTCCAAAATATACATAACAACTACCCAAAGTCATCATTAATGACTAGATCAACATCTATGATCATCAAATCCTCCATTCAATCCTTAAATACTTAAAACTTCAAATTATCCATAATAATAAAAGTGCTCAAATCCTTACCAACTTACACCTAATCCAAGATAAGCTCAAGCCCAACACTAAATTTCAATAAACCTAAGTCTAGAATTTACTTACCAATCCACAAATTCAAGGTGAGACTTCTTCTCCTTCTTCTCCTCTCCTACGTCCTCCTCCTCTCTCTCTCTCTCTCTTCTATTTCAAATGAATGAACACAATGAAACCCACTCACAACCTCCCTTAGATATTTTCTCTCAAACTTTCCATAAATGGAAAGTCCTATCTTCAAGTTTATTCCAATTTGGTCCTCAATATTTCAAGTCATTCTAATGGCACTCCTAACTCTCTCTTAACTTCTAATAAGTCCTCAAATCAAGCCTTAAGCCATTTTTGCCACATTGCTCACCATTTGGCAAATTCTTTCAATACCGATAAAAATTGTACCTAAAACCGAGCTCCAAAAACTCTCCCATGATCCTATCAAATAAATCCTCAAATGTCAAAACTTTCTTAACCAAGTTGTAGTTATAGATGTTACAAACGTTCTTGAATTGGAATCACTCAAATCGGAGGTCATATGAAGAAGTTATAGATTTTTGAAGAAAAGTGTACGTAGCCCAGCGCCCGCTCGCAAGCCCAGCGCCTACTTGCCCCTGCTTTTGAAAAATCTGTAACTCCCCAGCGGCCGCTGGCCCTTCCAGTGCCCGCTGGGTTCCACTCTCAAATAAACTCAAATCATTAAAGTTGTAATCTAGGTCTCACGGATCTACTCATTTTGGAATCGCTCGATTCCGAGTTCGTATGAGAGAGTTATGATTTTTCTACTAAAAGTCGACGAACTAAGCCTATCATTAATAAACCAATCATAATTCACTCAAAACTCCAAAATACAAGGCTCATATCACAAAACTTGAATCACAAAAGTCGTAGACCAATGTGTTATGGATCTTTCCAACTTGGAATCATCCAATTTGAAGTTCATACGAAAAAGTTATGCTTATTCCTCCAAAGGTCGACGAATTCATCACAACGGTTCTAACACCGATCGAAACAAAATAACCAAAGGTCGGACCAAGTGGTCACGACCAATATAAATTTAGTGAGGGTCATAACAGTCTCCCCTCCTTATAAAATTCGGTCCCCGAATTTGCTTAACATAAACCGACCTACTTGTCAAACAAGCAAACTAACTTACTTATAACACAAACGGATGAAGGTGTAATGGTCTCCCCTCCTTAGGAACTAATCGAGTACCTTTATAAATGAGTATTTAGCCCATACAGCTTGACCATCAGAAACTATCTACTTCCGAGCTTCGAAAACTCACATTCCAAAATCTCAAACGATTCCACATATCTTAAACTTAGCTTACCCTCTTTCCAAATCTCGTAACCCCTTCCATCGAAGATACATAAGAAATATACTTGAACCTCAATTCAAATCCAATGTCCTTTCTTCTTTTATCCGATTATGAAATCCATCTACTCTGAGCTTTCAAAGCTATTTTCCAAATCAATTGTCTTCTCAACCATGATCATCTAAGAATTCCACATTCTCATACCATTTCTCAACAATTTTCTCCCAATATACCAATGATCCAAACCTCTGGCCATACCACAACTCATACAATACCATCTTACTACTCTGATAACCATTATTTCATGAGAAATCCATCGAAGACAAATAAGATTCCCAACTACTAACAAAATCAATCATACATGATAGCATCATATCCTCGAGAATTGAATTGCTCTGACTGTCCAACTATCTGAAGATGAAATACTATGACCAAAAATCCAAATGAATACCCATGGCATCTTCAAATTTCTTCCAAGTCTGAGATGTAAAAATATATCCCTCAATTCAGAGACGACAAAGATGAGAATTCCATATAGACAACCATTATAATCAAAAAAATAACTGAGCAGACTTAGTAGCATCATACGGACTCTAAATCCATAGAAATATGCAGACTTTGACATCCCATACAAGATAATCCAATCTGAATCAAATTTGAAGTCAGACGATCTACCAATAGATCCATCAAAAACTATTCTTATTTCCATTCTAGAATATCCAACGATTGCAACAAAATCTCTGATATCCTTATTCATATCATTACATCAATAATTATCCCTCATATTATGATGCATTTTTGTAGACCCCAGATGCATATGGTAGACAAACTCTCACAATACATACTATCCCAGATGATATGAAGAAAGACCATATTGTCTCTTCTTATATCTTCCACGTCAAATACGACCATCTGAATACCATAGTATAAACATCATTTAAACTGAGATAGAATTTAGGCAATTCCTCTTCTTCAACTTTTTCGACCATCTTCATCAACTCAAAAATCATTCATCTGAAGTTCTACAATTTACCTTGGTTGGTTTGCATATGTAACTCATCCAATAGTTCAGACTCATTTCCATCAACATTTTTGTAAACTCTAACCCGTGGTTGACTATCTCATATATGTTTGAAATCAAAGATACAAAGACCACTGACATATCAGACTTACCACTGAAAGCATCGGCCATAATGTCAACCCCAAATAGAATGTATAGCAAGGACATCAGAATACAGAAATAAGATATAATCCATCTGAACAAAATTTATCCTCATTAAGCAACCCCAAACAAGATAACCATCATCGTTCTCATCCTTAACCCTGATGCAACTATCCACAAAATAGACAAATCCACTATAACTATTATCCCCAAAGCAGACATCAGTGCTTCATAACGTGACCACTAATATCAAAGCTTCATAACATAGAACAATCATATTCCTTCAAAACTCCATCCATCTCTTCTGTCTCATATTTAGATCTCATTGCTCAAAGATGTACTTGAGGCATACACATCCGTAATTATGATCAAAAGAGTCTCAAACCTCTCACCATATAGATAATATCCCCAATTCTTTAGCATATAAACATTTGCAACTATTACCAAATCATACACTGGATAATTATGATCATACTTCTTCAACTGTCTAGAGACATACACAATCAAATTTCCATCTTGCACCAATACTCATCCCAGACCAATCTAGAAGCATCTCAATATACCGAATATTTTCCATTTGCAACCAATGAAGCCAAAATTGTTGTATTAATTCAAAAGTACTTATCTCTTGAAAACTTCTCTCACAATTTTCTATCCACTCGTACTTCACATTCATCGAAGTCAATCATGTCAATAGAATGACCAAATTAGAATATCCTTTTACGAAATGTCTGGAATACCCAACTGAACCAAGAAAGCTTCATACCTCCATAACATTTGTACAAGTTGATCAATTAACCATAGTTTCTATCTTCTTTGGATCAACCAACAATCCATCCTTAGAAATAACTCATCCTACGATTGCCACACCTTGTGATCAAAATTCACATTTAAAAGTTTGACATACAACTGATTATCTGATAATGTCTTCAGACCAATCAAATATATCTTTTGTGTTCTTCTTCAGTTCGTGAGTAAACTAACATATCATCATAAAGACCACCATAATCTGCCCCAAATATGTCTTAAACACCCGATTCATCAATCCCATAAGAAAACAGAAGCATTTATAAGACCAAATAATTTAACCAAGAATTCACAATATCCATACCGAATTCTGAAAGTTATCTTTATCACACATCTTCCTTTCTATTCTTCAACTACTGGTACCTTGACCTCATGTCAATCTTGAAAACCACTTGGCATCTCACAACTGATCAACAAATCATCAATACACGAAATATGATACTAATGGCAGATTGTTACCTTATTGAGTTACCGATAATCAATATATGATTTCAAACTCTCAACCTTCTTCCGAATAATATCATCAGAGTACTCCACAGTGCAATACTAGATCAAATATTTTTCTTATCCAACAAATTATGCAATTCAATCTTTAACTTTCTTAATTCAGCAGATGCCATACCATATGGTCATATCGAAATCAGATATGTTTGTTATCCATCTCAGTCTCTTTAACAATCAGGAACCCTTCAGACATAAGGTAAGCCTTGGTGGAATCATCACCCCAATATATAAATTCTGACTCATCCTCAGGCTTAAACTTCATAATCTTATTTAAAACAATCTACCGTAACATGATGGCATGATAACCAGTCCATACCCATTTTAACATCAAATCATCCAAAAGTAACCAAATAATTCAAATCCTTTAACACTTGGTTTGTTACCAAATGTTCCATATGTATATACCCTATATACAAGTCACTCATGTTCACAAGCATAAACAATAATTCTATTTTGCCAACCAAACTTTAGTGAACATGCCAAGTTCAGTCGTAATTTATCTTTCAGAAATAGGTCAAACACATCCAATGCATTCCATACATCACTTAAACTCAACTCCTTTACATATTTTAATATCTCAGAGTCTCAGAATTTACCTCAAATCACCAAGAATCATCTTACCAAGCTTTTCTCTTTGAGCTTGCTTAACTGTGAACTCATCCAATAAATCCGACTTTCAAAATGATACTCAAAATGTTTCCAATTTGTTCTTCCTCCCCTACTCATCTTAGAGTTATTAGGCATAACGATCATATCCTCTCATACTATCATATCAGGCATAGACACACTAAAGATCTAACACATAGAAAAGGACAAAGACTTGACAAATTCTATGCTCCATTATACATAACACATAAGTCAAACTCAACTTAAGTTTGTCAGATTTAGAGCTCTGAAAACCTATAGCTCTCATAAAGTTATAGCTTTGATAACGCAAAACTCAGATAACCTTATAGCTCTATTAACCTAGAGCTCTGATACCAACTCTGTCACGACCCAAATCCGGACCGCCGACATGGCACTGAATCACGCTCTCCAAACCGAAGAGCCGTGGTCCAACCAGCCTCATACATACACACATATCAAATTGCAGAAGCGTAATTCAAATGCGGAAGCGTAAATTTATATATTACATATATGATACAAATATTCTCATATATAATACTTACAATTATTCTTGCATAATTCTAAAGTCATACAAATCAAGGATTTACAATATGTACAATGCAGCGACTCTACTAGATCACAAAGAGTAATACTATCTGGAGACTTCTAGCAACCCGAGAAGTAGACAATAATCTCAAACATATAAATAACCAAGACTCTCCAGACGTTACGATCCTTAACTTTCGTCACCTGTGGAGGAGGGGGTAAGTACTTGGAAGTACTTAGTAGAGGATATTAAAACTAACCTATAATTAACTAACCAATCACATACATAGACTCAAATTCATGCATAGACAAATGTTCCAAATTAACATTTAGCACATCACAAGTAATTCAATCGTAAATAAAGACGAATTCATAATCATACACATAGGCACATTCCGATCCGAATAGGTATCGCGAACGCTATATCATATTCACATATCGTACACATAGACATGTTCCGATTTGAATAGGTACCGCAAACGCCAAAACATGGATGGACTTCGGATAGGTCTAGAATATGTCACTCCCTCTCACAACACGAGGATACCATATCTTATAACGCTTTCATAATCAAACTCCGCCGGCCATATCATAATCATAACAAATCCAATGTATCCTCAAAACATATGCACATGTGCCAACATCCCCGGTTGGTCACGGGTAGACCTCTTCGTCTGCCATCTCATAAATAGACACACATATACCATACACAAATTTGTAACCTCACATCACATTTTCATAGTCCAAAGACTCATGATTTCCAAAACCATGCATAAACCAAAAATCACCAAATCACACAAAACAAAGACTCACTTTCACAATCCATCATATCATCACATAAACATCATATCAACTAACATCACAAGTTTATAACAAACAATGTTAGCCAAAACAGAGGTTAGGGATAATATCTCCCTACCTTAACCAAATTGTCCAAATACTCCAAAAGTGCTTTAAATGTCACTTCACGATCCTCGGTGTTTGAATTTCAATATGCGATTCACTAATCAAGAGAAATAATTCTCTAATCAATATCATCCTCTTAACATAAGGAAAATGACAAAATCACACCTAAGTCTGTAATACCAAACCATCTCACCAAATCTCCAAAACATGCATAAAAGTCCTCTCATCTCCTCACCATAGTCTAGATCAACATAAAACTTCCTCAAATCATCAACCAAACCCCATATCCACACATGCTCTTCATCAAGCTCAAGCCAAAAAGTTCTCTAAATATACAACTTCTCAAACTCATCATTAATGACTAGATCAATATCTATGATCATCAAATCCTCCATTCAATCCTTAAATACTTAAAACTCCAAATTATCCATAATAATAAAAGTGCTCAAAAACACTAAATTTCAATAAACCTAAGTCTAGAATTTACTTACCAATCCACAAATCCAAGGTGAGACTTCTTCTCCTTCTTCTCCTCTCCTACGTCCTCCTCTCTCTCTCTCTCTTCTCTTTCAAATGAATGAACACAATGAAACCCACTCACAACCTCCCTTAGATATTTTCTCTCAAACTTTCCATAAATGGAAAGTCCTATCCTCAAGTTTATTCCAATTTGGTCCTCAATATTTCAAGTCATTCTAATGGCACTCCTAACTCTCTTTTAACTTCTAATAAGTCCTCTAATCAAGCCTTAAGCCATTTTTGCCACATTGCTCACCATTTGGCAAATTCTTTCAATACCGATGAAAATTGTACCTAAAACTGAGCTCCGAAAACTCTCCTATGATCCTATCAAATAAATCTTCAAGTATCAAAACTTTCTTAAACAAGTTGTAGTTCTAGATGTTACAAACGTTCTCGAATTAGAATCACTCAAATCGGAGGTCATATGAAGAAGTTATGGATTTTTGAAGAAAAGTGTACGCAGCCCAGTGCCCGCTCGCAAGCCCAGCGCCTACTTGCCCCTGCTTCCGAAAAATCTGTAACTCCCCAGCGGCCGCTGGCCCTTCCAGTGTCCGCTGGGTTCCACTCTCAAATAAACTTAAATCATTAAAGTTGTAGATCTAGGTCTCACGGATCTATTCGTTTTGGAATCGCTCGATTCCGAGTTCGTATGAGAGAGTTATGATTTTTCTACCAAAAGTCGACGAACTAAGCCTATCATTAATAAACCGATCATAATTCACTCAAAACTCCAAAATACAAGGCTCATATCACAAAACTTAAATCACAAAAGTCGTAGACCAATGTGTTATGGATCTTTCCAACTTAGAATCATCCAATTTGAAGTTCATACAAAAAAGTTATGCTTATTCCTCCAAAGGTCGACGAATTCATCACAACGGTTCTAATACCGATGGAAACAAAATAACCAAAAGTCGGACCAAGTGGTCACGACCAATATAAATTTAATGAGGGTCATAACAATCCTCCACCTCCATGTCAATGCGATGCTGGGACATAGAGAGGAGGTTTATAGAGATGTTTTGTCTCCAAACTAATAGCAAGCCTCCTGCTCTCGATCTTCTGTTGCTAGAACATGATATAAAAACACCATTCTCGTAACCTATCCTCCATTTCAGCTCTTCTGCCTCTGCCTCCATAAGTCTAGTCTCTGACAGAAAGAGGAGCTGGGGGTCACATGCTTTAGCTAGCCTGTTTAGCTGATGAACTGTATGTGGACTCCCTAACTCACGATAGTTCCACCATAATAGATTCATTAATGACAGCAGGGTTGCTCTGCAACCTCCGTCTTATTCATAGATGAATCATGATCAGCCCAAGCCACCTTTTGGTATTTACTAAAGCGTGAATCATTGTCTTCATCTGACTATGATTTCTTTTTGATAGTTTTCAAAACCGTGTTTGTCTCTAAAGTACTAGTATCCAGTTTTCCAGACCGAGCCTGTTGCTTTCTTCTATGGAGTGATAGCACTGGTTGCACCTCCTCCTCTTCATTGTTATTCCTGATTTCTCCCAGTAGGCATCCGTGCATGTAAAGAGCGAGATTGTGGTTTGTAGCTGTGGCCGAATGCTGGGGAAGGGTGAAGGGGTGGTTGAATTGTGGATGGTACATTGTAGCTAGGATGTTGTCAAAATTTTCTAGGAGAATAAGTTGATCTGTGCATAGCATTATGACCTGGGTTGGTTGTACGAGATTTGTGTGGGAGATAGAGGGATTAGTTGGTGCTATAAGGTTGTCAAGCCAGCAGTGAGGTGGAAGGTATTTGGTAGGACATGTTTTTTGTGTTGGGGTGAAGTCCGGTTTGGGGGGTGTAGGTTTTGGGGATATGGGTTGATTGTGGTGGTTGTACGTGGTTTGCAGGGCATGTTTAGCATTGGTATTGGGGGTGGGTAATCGAATAGGGGGTGGGATTAAGGAGACTGGTCTGGACCGCTTGAAAACTGGTTTGGATCGCTGACACCAAATCCCTTTGGATTGTTAGCTCTAGTATGCTAGGTTCTGGGCCGATAGAGGGAGATTTGTTGAGTCGCTGATCAGACATGGCTTTGCAAACCCGTAGAGAATCAGAAGCAACTTTTCCCAACCCTTGATCAACCTGATGTCGAGATTTTTTCGGAGATGCCCGGAGCCATTCTCCGTATGTGTCTGTTAGTCCTTGTGGTGAGTCTTCGTCTGGTGGCACATCGCACTCCTTCTCTTGATGGCCAAGGCAACCGCATCGATAACAGAATGCTTGCAGTTTTTCATACTTGAAGGAGACTGGCACTTCCTTGCCACCCAAAAATCTAAGGCGCTTTTTCATCGGTAAAGGTGAACTAACATACAAGGAGACTCTAATTCTCATGCATTTTTCCACGTATTCTTCTGCTATGTCCGATTCCAAGAATGATCCCAGTTGATCCCCTAGCAATTTGGCTACGGCATATTCATAACATCCCAGTGGGAGATCATAGATTCTGGTCCAAAAAGGTACCCGATGGAGATCAATAGTAGATGGTTGCTCGTCACCACCGACTTCTGCCAATATCATAATATTCCGATCAAAGTGCCATGGTTGCTCTTTCATAATCTTTTCCAGATCGACACGGTTCTTGAATCGGAATAGAAAACGATTCTTTGAGATTTCATTCCTATCTAGCCCATGCCACGGTCTCCATATTGATTGCATCATGTTCATGAAAGCTGTTGGATTTACGTTCTTTTCAGTCCAAACGATACTGACCAGCGAAAGTATTTCTCCGTTTGGACCCTGTGACGGTAGTTCGAAAGGTAAATCCACTATATCCATTCCACTCTCCTTACCTCCCGATTCCTCAGTTGCGTTGATCCACTATATCCATTCCACTCTCCTTACCCACCGAATCCAATTTGGACTAACTAGTAGAGTTACATCATGGATTTGGTCATCAACGTGTAAAACGCGCTAATACCGTCGGGAAACAAATTCGCCTAATTACACCAGTATTGCGTTGGTGAGAAGAAAACAACAAAATAACCATATATGTGGTTAGGAAATTAACTAACGGGTAATGTATATAACAAAATTAAATTGTATTTGTGGCGGCCAAAAGAGTGAATTGTAAAGCATATCAGATCAATTCAACAAGCCGAGCCTCCGATAGTTAAGAAAGAAGAAGATGGCGAACACAACACTAAGACTAACGAGTGTAGCTGTTCCATGGCGGTTGGGGTTCCGTCACGGGCAACCACCCAACTTCCTCAACATCCACACCACCTCTCAACCGCCGGTCTTCTTCTCACGCGCTTCAGTAACCGCCGTTTCGACCCGTATGTTGTTTCCCTTTCACTGTAATCTTTGATTACGCCCAAACCTCTTGAGAGACTAATTAAGTTTATTAATTATTGCAGAGTGGTCCGAATTCGCGGAGCGGGTCTCCGGCGAGTGGGACGGCTTCGGTGCGGATTTTAACGGCGACGACGGGAAGCCCATCCACCTCCCGGAGGCGGTGGTCCCGGAGGCCTTCAGGGAGTGGGAGGTCGAGGTGTTCGACTGGCAGACCCAATGCCCCACCCTCGCCACGTCACCCTTCCTTGTGTCTTACAAGACCATCCGCCTACTCCCCACTGTCGGCTGCGAGGCCGACGCCGCCACCCGCCACTCCGTCCATCCCCGCTCCGCCTCTTCCGCCTCTGCATTCGCCTACCACCCGTCCGGCTCCTACGTGGCCGTCTGGCCCCACCAGCAGCAGCTAATGGAGGTGGAACACTGCCTCGTTAACCCTCTCGATCGTGAGTCCCGCGTCCGCATTGTTCAGGTTGTTGAGGACGGGGGGTCTCTGGTCCGCGTCCAGGTCTTCCGGGAGCAGTGGTACGGGCCTTTCAGGGATGGCGACCAGCTCGGTGGATGCGCCATCAAGGATTCGGCATTCGCATCCTCCGCCCCGCTTGATGCTTCCCTTGTTGTTGGCGCCTGGGAGGGCCCTTCTTCTGTTGCCCACTTCGATACCGACGTGAGTTCCTTGTACCGAAACTCTCTCTTTTTGCTTTCCGCTATTACTTGTGGTTAATGGATGGATAATTGTATTGCTCGTTCGATGGCAGAGTTCCATTCTAGAGCTCGTAGATGGAGGATTGAGGAGGTCGTTGAGAGATGAACGTGGTCTGGTACTCCTGCCCAAGCAGATATGGTGTTCGGTGCGTCGGGGCCAAGGTAGCGAGATTTGCTGCGAGGTTGGGTGGCTGTTTAACCAGCGATCCGCTGTTACCTCCGGATGCACCTTCACTGCTGATGCCAAACTCAAAGTAAGTTGAGAAATAGTCAATTATAGTTGGCACGTTCTCTCTGTTGCTGCTGTGTTCACCTTGGAAGTGTTCTCTGGTGTGATTGCTGCAATTGTCTTCATATTTTACGGCTCTTTGTGTGTAACGTCTTTGTTTCAATTCTATGCCAGGAAATCTCGGTAGCGCAGGAAACTGCAACACCAGAGGCTGCCTAGCCAGTGGACAAATTACATGAACAATCCCGAGTTTCACGGCAAATTCTTCGTGCACTACTGGTGGATATCAAAGGGAGAACCCCTGTACCATTTTGAAATCCCCATATTGGTCTCCTCTGCATAATGTATAATGCACTAGGCTTCTGCAATAATCCAGATCGCTACATGTAACGTAGTGTTATCTTATGCGTGGTTTTTTCTAGCCCACATCCAAATACTTGGAATCAGAAATCCCTTTGGGAGTTTTATGAAAGTGGAAACTTGACACAGATTCTTCAGATTAACAAGACAATTTTTACATTTCTTTCCTACAGATGGAAAAAATAACTTGAACAGCTGAAAGAGTCAAGTTTTACAATGATCACAGAGATATATCCAACTAAATCCCTCACAAATATAATTGCCAAACACAATCACCCCAACACTCCAAACCCCCGGATCGTGTGCTCATCACAGCCAATAACTTGAACACGAATCTAAATGGCTTCTTCACTGTATCGTCATCCTCTTCCTTTGGTATACAGCCTGTCATTTCACCGTACCAAGTTAACATCAGCTCAGTAACACACAAGATCCACAACACACAAGGAAATATTCAAAGTTCTCCATCCTTGGTTATGACATATAATTCAAAAGATGTCCTTCGTTCATCTGAGTTTATCTTATTAACTAACACTTTGACGTGTGATTCCAACCTCTAGTGCAAGATGACGTTAAATGATCCAGTAGCAATAAACGCAAAGCAGAGAGGGCTACCTGTTGATGACCTCCGACCATAAGCTATACGGCCCCCGGTGCATCTCTCATGCTGATGTTCAGACTATTCCGCATAGTTCTTCTGCCCACTCCAACATTGCCTTTTTGCATCATAGCAACAAATTCGCCATAGTCGATTCTTCCATCCTAACAAACAAGATAAACCAGCATTAATCAGTTGCAAAATGAATGTCCCACTGTAGAATATTGGAGCGAAGCTTCCTCCATCTGATGAGATGGCTTACATTGTCTTGATCAACTTCTCTAATTACATCTTCGAGGAAAGCATCTGTCATGTTGTGTTCTGCACATGCTTGCTGAAGCTCGTCAACAGTGATGTAGCCACTTCCATCCTTATCAAAATATCGGAAAGCTGCCACCAGATGTTCCTCGCGCTCCAACTTGTTAAGATGAACCGTAGCTGCTATAAATTCTCCATAGTCAATAGTGCCACTGTTGTCAACATCCGCCTGAAAGAGAAGACGTAAGGAAGACCAACTCAATGTGATAAGCCTGTACTAATGCACAACTAAGACACAAAACATGTCGGCAAGATCTTCTGCTAGCCAGGGTCTTAATATAGGAGAGTCCAAAGAGTGAAAAACCAAAAACAAGGAATGAGGAAACAGTGTAAAGCATACATTACACGAACAAGCTGACAAGGAAAAGGAACCGGCTGTCAACAGAAATCTTACCGCCTCCATAAGATCACGTATCTCTGTATCCTTCAAAGTGGAACCGTATCTTCTCAAACCAGCTTTGAGTTCGTCAAATGTGATTGCTCCACTGTTATCGGTATCCATAGCCGTAAACATCTCTCTTAAACCAGCTATTTCCTCCTCAGAAAGGCTTTCAGCTATTACCTGGTAGCATGCGAAAAGAAAGCACAAAGCCAATTAAACAATGATAAAACAAAATATTTTGTTAGGAAGGGATTAATTCTATATCATCTATCAATCATGGCGAACTTACCCGCAAAGCCATCTTCTTTAGTCTATTCATAGCAGAGAACTGCTTCAAGCGAGAAAGTACAGCTGGATCCAGTGCTCTATCAGGAGCAACTCCATTTTCACATATCCAAGGATGGCCTAATTCAGAAAGAAACTGAATTAATTTACTGAGACGCTACACAATACCGCATAGATGGAGTGCCAAATTAACCTGGAAAGATTCTAAAGTATCATAATTGAAGAAAGTAAAGTTCCATACATAGCACTTCATGGGCAGTCAATCTATCTGAAGGCCGAGAACAAAGCATCTTCCTAATAAGATCCTTTCCACTGTCAGATATCAGAGGCCAGGGATCCGAGTCAAAGTCGATGTAGCCCTTCAAAACTGCATCGAATATCCCTTGCTGTGTTTCTGCATTCCATATGAATAATTCATTAAGATGTGCAATTTACTGGATTAGGAGAGAAAAAATACAGCAAATTATAGTCGCTGCAAATGGCATGCATAGTACTATACCTGCCCAGAATGGTGGAACTCCACTTAGCAATATATACAGTATCACTCCAGCTGTCCAAACATCTGCCTCTGGACCATAGTGCTTGAGGAGGACCTCCGGCGCAACATAGTATGGGCTTCCAACCACGTCGGTGAAAATCTGACCTGCAAGAGAAGCACATGATGCCAATTGTCAGCATTCAGTTTAATTTTCAGTTGACGCATACTAATCCTGAAGATATTCTGCAGACTGCATTAATAGAGAAAAGGCACAAGGACCTGGTTTGAAGAACACGGAGAGGCCAAAGTCAATGGCTTTGAGGGAGAAGTCATCATCCTTGTTCACCAACAAGAAGTTCTCAGGCTTCAAGTCTCTATGCATGACTCCGAGAGAATGACAGGCCTCCACAACCCCAACAATGATCTTTGTCAATTCAGCTGCTTTCCTCTCGCTGTAATGCCCTCGCTGGATAATCCTATCGAACAACTCCCCCCCAGAGCATAACTCCATGACAATATGCACGTACAGAGAATCCTCGTAAGCACCTTTGATGGTCACAATGTTCTTGTGACCAGCCAAGTGGTGCATTATCTGGATCTCCCTCCGAACATCCTCGACGTCCTCCTTGGAGATCAACTTCCTCTTAGAAATAGACTTGCAAGCATACTGAAGTCCGGTGGAGATCTCGGTGCTGAGATACGTGGTACCAAACTGGCCTTGTCCTAATTTGTGGCCAAGGGTGTAAAGGTCGCGAATGTTGGGAGTCTTGTGGCCGAGGACATAGTAGGCCTGGTTATCAGCACCGCGTCTCATGACGGCGTCCTTCTTGGAGGGGAAGACGACGGGGGAGTAATGGTCCTTCTTGGGCGGGAAGTCGGGGTTGGCAGCGACGCTAGAAGGGGAGTGGTCGGAGTAGGAGTGTTCGGAGGAAGGGTTACGCTTGGAGTTAGAGGTGGAAGTAGAGCTGGTGGTGGTGGTGGAGGTGGAGGGAAAAATGCTGGAGAGGTCCTCGGGCTGGCTGTAACCTTGATAAAGCTGCCCTTTGAAAGATCCACGGCAAGTGTTGCCCATGAAACAGAGTCTCGTCTTCAATTACAACTTCTTGACGCTATCTTCCTCATGCCAATACCAATCTGGGTATCTCATCAATTGCTCTGCCAAATCCAACATCATCCAAATTTAGAAACTTTTTGTCCACCCACAAACATGTTTCAATCAACTTGGAAAACAACAACAACAACAACAAACGCACACAATTCCCTCTCTCTTCTTTCTTTTATAGCAAATCAGCAACTCTTGTGTTGCGAATCACATCGGTTGGTGCACGTGGGATGAGCAACTTTATAAAGATGGAAAATTTACCAAATCATTGTCTTAAGGTTATGGGTTGGATATAGAGATTTTAACATGGTCTTAGAGCAGGTCGATCCCGTGCCCATGATTGTGCTCTCATGACCTCCATTTCTGGCTGTTCTACCGAATTATAAAGATAGATGATTTACTAGCAATCATAGACGCCTTGTTCCTCCATTAATGACTAATCTAGGAGGGACCCATCAACCGGTTAAATTCCAAAAGGGGACAACTTTGCGAAGAATCACAAGCCAAGGAAGAAAAAATAAAGGCGAATCAAAGATAACAGAAAAAATTGGACAGAAAATACAAATAAAAAAAGAAGAAAAAAGAGGTCACCTGATGCTGTCTGTATGAATAGGTGGAGGTGGGAAAAGATGGGATCCGGTGTCAGCCACCCTCTAATTATGCTTTAAAAAAATATGATGGAAGGTAAAAATGGTTCAGATGAATGGGAACCAAGGGAATATCAATAGGTGGAGGCTTCCCTCAGTTGAGATATGAGGGGGAGAGAGGAGGGAGCGTATAGTATATTATTATAGCTGAAAATTAATTAAAAAAAGGTGATTGTTAAGTTATATAATATGGTCATTAGTGGGTTTAAGATAAGGGGAGTAGTTATAATAGGAATCGGTAATGGATTAATGGGTAATGGATGGAGAAAGAGAAGAAGAAGCATCCGGGAAATTAGCAAGTACGAAGACAGAGCGAGTGTTGACCGCTGACATAGAAGCTGATGTCTGGTCTCCTTTATGGAAAGTACATTTAAGTACTAGGTGGTTTGGCATTTTTCTTGATAAGGTCATATGATTTTTTTTTTAATTCAGTCAAGGTGATTTGTTTAATGAATTAAATTAATTGATTATGTTTTGTTGTTTCGGGTATAATAATTACGGAGTAAGTAATTTGTTAACACCAGAGAATAAGGCTTTAATCTCTTCATGTTGGTGTCGATGGTGTTGTGATCGATAATACTGATATTTTTTTCACCGTCTCAATTTAAGATTCTAAAGGGCCAAATCCCAAAATAATGCATAAACATCTCTTCATTAGTTCACTCATCATCGCATGGAGTAATCATCACGTTGAGCAAGAGTAGCACAATCCAGAAACTTTGAGAGAACAAATCCTATAATTTTTTTTACAAGAAGTGGAAGTAGAGGATCTGGAGTAGGTTGAAGGAGGAGCATTTAAAACCCAATTTTCTTATTTTTGTTTTTTTTTTATTTTTGGCTCCCCTCTCATATCAGTTTTCTATTTGAAGATTGAGGCGTTGCTCTAACTCAAGTAATCAACCCCTTGCATTGAGGTAAAGAACGGTACTTAGTGGTTGATTAATTATGGTATTATGATAGAATTAGAGAAGACTAGAGATGAGGATGTTGTTAATTAGCTTAATAATATTTTGTATTTTAATTGTTTTTTACTAAGGGGTAGTTGGAGATGAAGATGATGGTGTGGGAAAGAAGAAACAAGAGAGAAGATGGTGTTTATAAAATGTATTTTACATTTTTAGAGTAATTTGATAATTTGTCAGATGTCACGTTAACAACCAACAACAAATAAAAATGTCCATAAAAGATAAAATATGGTATCATTTCGGAGAACGGGGTGCCTACGTGGATAAGCATGTGATCAAGCATTTACCTGTGCTGCTGGAGACTTGAAAATGTTCGAGAAAACAAATCATAAGGGCTAAATTTAGAAGAAAAAAATCACATAACTTTATCTTGGAATGCGCTAAACCACATAGTATTAAATTGTAAAAAAAAAATTCGTAGATAGTGACCATCAGTAAAAAATGGCATAGCCAAAAAAGAGAATGGAACGTTGGCCAGACATTAATAAAGGATCCTAAACCTTTTTTTAACAAAATAACTAATAATAACAAATAGCACCCAGTTCCAAATCCACTGGATAATTATTACTGCCTATTCATTCAGCTGATATGGGCTGGGCGGCTTCTTGTTTAAGGCCAGCTGGTCTCCCGTTGACTTTTCCCCAATTGGACAGCTTTTTTCACATGTTTTATTTTCTTTTAATTGAAATAGTAACGAGTGGTCAGTTTGGCGGATGAACGAAGGAGTTAGGATGATGTCGAAAAGTTAAAACTTTCTTTAATTAGATTTAGAGGCAGCCTAGGAAAAGTAGGATTTGAGAAGACATGGTCAAAGGACTAATCTAAGCCATCCGCTTCCCAAGTCCAAAGCATCCTAACTATTCCACAGAAAGAAAAGTACACCGATGGGCTCTCTCGTTGACGGAATTGGACAAGTTATAGTGAAAATATATAACAAAGAGAATGACCTTTTCCCCATTGTTTGGCCGATGGAAAACAAAATGAAATATTATCTTAATATATAGATACTTATTAAAAAAAATTAACATATAAACGAATCGGCCAATTTTTACTCTTATTTTTTGATTATATACTATATATTTAGTTTAGCTTAGAGATTGGCAAAAATGCACATACATAATGGTCGGATTCTATCTTTATTCTGCAGGTCGAAGGTTTATTGACTTAGAATAAGTTTAGGATAGAATATGAATATAAGTCCATATTTGAAATTGTGATCTGGGTATGGTATGAATTTTTTACTTTATCTTTTTTATCCTAATTTAAACTTTACCTAACTGTACCATAAGTAAACCGTAATTAGATCTTTTATTATTTATTATTTATAAATTGTAATACATTCCTTAAATATTCTGAAATATGTTTCATGAAATTGACTCATTTTTTTAATTTTCTTTATTAATATATACTAGATATTTCATCATAAATCTTCATATATTCATTATAATTAGTAAAATCTATATATAAAATTAAATTTTGTGTTAAAAAATCTCTAACATTTAATTTAAGTATCAGAGTTTATAACACTCCGTAGATTTTATAGACTCTATGAACTTTGAGAATAAAAGCATTAGTATAGTAATGAAAAAAATTTAGAGTCAGAATATAGATCCAATTTTTCAAACTATAATATTGATAAATTCCTATCAATACTCTATTCTACCCTATCTTACTCTATATCCTACCCACCTCTGGGGAATGAACACGAAAGGGAACGCCTCGGAAGTAATGCGAACTCCTGAACATTCATTCCTTCACTCCATGGAAGAAAAAGTATACAAATGGGCCGCAACTCCCTTCTCTGTAAAACCAATGCAGCAGCTAATTAGAACAGGCCCTAGTTAACTATGTGGGCCCTAAGCTGATGTTTCGACTACAAAAACCTATCTGGGCCCTGATCGGCCCACATCTAATCAATTCAGAAAAAGGAACAAGCAAAATATACATGATGACATAACATGTCCCTAAAGAAGCCAAGCATTGCACAGGGCTAAGGCTGAGATATTGTTGGTGCAATTAGTTGCTCGAGGAAACTTGAGCAAGGTAAGTTGGTACCAGTACATAGAGCTGCCATAGCAGCCTAACTGGTTAATCAATCATATGGACACCCTCTGCTTTTACTCCCCCAGGTTCAAAGCTGCTAGGTTGGCGTCATCCCGATGCTTGCCAATGCTGAGACCCCCGCTTGTCGGCCTGAAACACCGTCACAAAGAACTGGTTATACCATTGCGAACACGAATTCTAACGAATTTCCGCCGACCACGGAGATTAACGGGATGGGATTAACTTACAGTCCACTGAGTAGTTTGATGGTGTCATATAAGAACCACTGCATTGTAACCACCGGCCCCACGAGCGCAATACGGATGGGTAGGCTTCTGGTGAAGAGATTCATTACTCCAATTTTCTTCACAGCCTGAGAGGGGTGTAACACGTATACTCCACAGTCAATTGGGTTGCGATCCATTGACAAATACGAACATTCAACACTGCGGATAATAGGGCAGTACCTCAAACACATTATCGGCCTTTTTGTTGTAGAGGTAGCTGACGACATTATCGGCTGGATTGGAGATCACAGTTCCAACTGTCCCAGCTGCGTAGCCCGCCAAGCACGTCACGCCAAGCTGCTGCAGTCTGGAGCACTCTTCCTTTCTCCGCTCCATCATGTTATGGTAGATGAAACCCACCGAGTGCTCAAAAGTAGAGAACATCACCATCGAAACTGCATTGTATCCAACATTGAGTAGCCAAGAATTGATCAAAGCCACACACAGAATGGAACAACTCAACAATTAAATTCGACAATAAGGAAGAGGCATGGATAGAGAGCTGCTCGCAAGGGATTAAAGCAATGAACTTTACATGGGAGATTGCGGCCCCAAAGAGGAAGGAGTCCGCGATAAAAGCTGCAATAGAGGAGATCAAATGGTATGCATAAGAGGGGGACATGAAGCAAACAGGTGTGGGGGTTGGATGCGACAAGATAGCATACGCACCCGGAGAATCCTTCTGCACGGTATAGCTTGGGGAAGCCATCAGCAAGCCCTCTGGCAAAATGGGGTTGAAGCTGTTGTTGGGCCTGGACGCGGACTTTGACGGCCTCAAAAGGGCAGAGAGTGACATCGGCAAAGAGCTGAGCGGATGCGCTGCTGAGGAAGAAGAGGGAAGTGGTATTTGACGTGAGATGATGGGAGGAGTAGAGGGTCTTGAAGTACTCGTAGAGGCCGAACTTGCAGCCGCCTTGGACCCCGTACCCGAAAAGCTTCCCGGACCAGCCCCTCCACAGGGAAGAAGCCCCCTGCTCTTTCCACAGGGTGGACAAACCCGACGCTATACCCCTGTACTTTTCTGGATTCACCTATACATATATATTCCAAGCCAACAATTGGAAACACAAACGACAGCTATTAGAGGTAATTAATTGGAACCAATTTATAAAGAAACGAAAGAACTCAACCAATGTGAAGAGTTTTCGTATCACCTAACACACTAGAGCAACAAGAAATAGTAATAACAACAATAACAATAACAATAACAACTGCGCGATATTTATTAGCGTGTAACTCGGGAGTTGGATACGAAGATTTTAACGAGAAGTTCGGAAGGGAAGAAGGGGAACCTGCATGTTCACTTTGAGAACATCGAGAGGGGTAATGGCGAGGTGGGTGGCGCCGGCGCCGATCATCCCTCCGCCAGCGCATATGAGATAGTAGTTAAGACTAGTGGCTCGGCGGCGGCTTTCCTCGACACCCATCTCCCTCTCCATTGGGACCTCTTTATCTTTTCAGAATTTAAGTATACGAAGACGAGGGAGCGCGCCGCCACCTGACCTGAGAGCTCTTCTCGTTCGGTTTCTTTCTGACAAGAGAAGAGAGAATCTTTTCTTCTTTTTTCTTTCTTCTTTGTTCTTTGTAAGTACGTAGAGGCATTGGCTGGCTTCCACGTATCTTGTCCCGTTGCCGAACAATCTTCCAACTTTCTTGGCACTTCTTGTTATTGGTTGCTTTCGCTGACTTTTCAGTAAATATATTTTTGGTATTCATTCCATCAAGATTAAGAAAGAATACTAAAATTTGATGAGTATGACAATGAATTTACCTTTTTTTAAGGAATTAAGAGTCCAAATTTTTTATTTCTTGCGCATAAAATTGTGTGATTTTAATATGCACAAACAAACATAAAATTGCGCAATATTTTTTGTCAAACATGCACAAATTCGTGCAATTTCGTGCAAAAACCAGTAAACAAAGTTAGGGTCAAATTCAGGAATGAAACATCATTTAACGACGTCGGATCCGTCGACACTATTATTGAACAAAGGAGATTAAGGCGAGACCTTTTCTTTAAAATTGCACGGGAGCTTACAGACGACAGGCGAAGCTGAAGATGGTAACACAAAGTAGGAAGCAAGCAAAAGCAGGTTTTGAGAGTTGTTCCTTGAGTGGTCCTACACTAGACCACCATTTCCATTTGTAGTTCTTCCCACTTGTTTTCGAGTTCAAATTTCCGACCGCCTTCTGTCTCGATGTTTTATTTATTTTGTGAAAAGTTGAATTTTGGTCCTAATAGTTTCATATTTTTGTGTTGTGGTCATGGAAACAACTTTTTGAATTCTGTGAGAGGCTCGGGACTTTCCCCAAACCAAATTAGTCAGTTTGATGATTGCATAGTACCCAATAACTACAACCAAGAGAATAACATGAGAATCAAATTAACCCTTTGACAATACCAGAGAATTACAAGATTTAAGAAACTACTAAAGCCAGTGTTCCGTTGGCTGATGCTACAAAAATGATTGGAAGGGTTGGACTCATCCCATTACAAGCTAAGCCAGTGTGTTTGATCTGTGTCAGCACTCCACACGCTGTCTTTTGGGGGTTTTTTCTTGTTGACTGGCTTCTTCGACTTGGAATGTCCAGCCCACAAAATCAGATTCGGAGAACAAACACGTTGGTGTTGCTTTATAGAACGCCAGAGGTACCTGTTTCACCCTTCTTCTCATCTGGCAACAACACCAACCTTACCCATTAATCCGCTAACCTTACTTGCAATCTCTTGCTATTTATTGAGTAATTAAAACCGAAACCGCTAAAGCAATTGTTTGATGTTGATCAGGCCACCAATTCAGAAGAGCCACACTGAAACAACAAACAACGGGGTAAAGATTTTACCTCATTTCCAAATATGGTGCCGTATGAAGCAGAACTGAAATCCTTGACATCCACCTCGGTTGTCTTAGGTCTCACAGTCAGGTCGTTCTCCAGGGACAGAACGAACCTGGTGCAACGATTATCCAGGTATTAGAAGAAATCATCCAGCTTCAATTTGCATAATAAAAGGCAGCCAGTGGAGGTTAAAAATGATACCTTGATACCGGAGGGCAGTAATGGTGACGAAGGCTGTCCATTTCCCATAGAGAGCTCCCTGTTTCAAGATTTTATGATATTTAGTTAGCTCAAAATATTTCTGAATGCACCTTCTTCACTTGAAAACACCCGTGACCTTCAATCCCCAAAACGATTACAACTTAAACGTAAAACTCTACCAATAATCTCACAAGAGATTGACCAACTGAAATCTCTCTTGACAAGAGCCACGCAGTTTTATGCAATAAAACCACAAGTGGGTCTTCATAAAGAAGATCAAAATTAGTAGGACACGTGTCATACTCAGCGCATTAGACTTCAAAAGGTTGCTCTCCTCATTGTTGAAATGGTCAATTCCAGGTTTGTAGATTTGCTTTCTCCCTCCAGCAGAATCAGTGGCATTACCAGCAACTTCTCTGTCAACATCAGACCCAGTTTCTGCATTCTCAGCATCATCTTCCTGGAAGACATGCACATATCAGAGAGGGCCCAGATTTAAAATGTAACAGCATGAATTCATAGAGGGTCGTGTAGAGAGTTCGAAAAGCTCATTACGAGCACCAGCCCAGCCACTACAGCATTTTTCTAGGCCACGGAATTTTCCAGTTAAGAGATCATTTATTCAGGTCCATATGTAAAGCCAAGAATGTAATGCAAATTTCATCTTAAATAAGGATATAGTTATTATACAAGTTCAAACAACAAATATACCTGGTGCACCAAACAGTTTATGGAAGGATGTCTCCTCAAGAGGTTATGAATTAGTGCAGTGATAACCAATGACCCAGAAGGGGGCACACAAAGTGACAGTCTACTCAGTTTCTTAGCAAAAGCAGCAGCCAAGTACGCCGGAAGAAGTGGGGATTTCAGGCAAGAATCCAGCAACTGCAACGAGAACAGTGTATGTCATATTATAATGCTTCAGAGGTGATCTTTCCTCTTTGTTCCCACAGCTACCCTATTTTCCGGCTACATTTATTTTATACGCAAGAGTAACTAGATATTTCTCAAAATGTAATTGATAGCATGTAGGTAATAGAAAGAATACCTGGAAAAATTTGGCCCTGTGCTTGGCCAAAAAGATGGAAGGTAACAGCAGGGCATACAACTTTTCATAGAAGTTGGGATACTCCAAACCATGTTCTACAATGAGAATGTAAAGACTGCTAAGTGCCATAACACTAACAACACCTCCAATATCATATGATCTTGTCAAGAAGTCGCTGCATTTCATTAGAGACCAATAAGAATTACAGTCAAAAATTGGAAGTGGAACCGAATTTGGAACTAACTTACGATAATATCTTGGGGTTATTCAGGTGGGGCATCACAGCCTGGTGAAGACCAACAAGAACCTAGATACCCACATCAAACAAGTTTAGAGAACTAAGCAAATCCAAGACACGTATAGCAGCAACAAATTGTAAAATTTGCAGACACAGACATAAATCTGTTCAATTAAAATCTCAATGTGACAAATCCTGATCTTGTAATATTCTAGCAGAAAAGATAAGCTTCAACATCCAGCTATAATCCTAGTATATTTCTACTACTTAGAAACGGAAAATCAACCAATCAAACAAAATATCTGTAGTGTCAGACTGAAATGAAAAAGAACATAATGATTTCTGCAAGATTGTTTTGATTGCTGCAAACCCTAGAGGCCAAGATCAAAGTCTCAACACAGCTACTATCCATGATTCAAGTGAAACCTAGTAGCAAAATTAGAAATGATAAATGCAATAGAGCACTTACCTCCTTGTACACATCCAAGGGGAGATGCAATCTCAGAAATGAAATCCATGCCTTCGTGAACTTTAGTTTCATTCTTTTGGCAATTTTAGATGTGGATACATCCTTCAAAAATTGTAAACGGAAATTACTTATTTGGAAAGGTTACGTAGTATGCTAGCACACCCTATATGCAGATGCAGACTAAATTGAATGTATAGCACTATTGAGCAACTACTCAGGAGTATCAACGTACAGCAGTTTTCTGCTCCTCAGTCTTTGATTTCTCTTTTTCCGTTGGTAGAGTCTGAACATGTGCTTTTGGTTCATCTTCTACCAATGAAGACACTGGCCAGAAAACAACAATTGAGATGATGGCTACCATCAAAAAGCAATTACCAAACTGCCTTGTCCAAGTTACACCTCCTCTTTGGTCATACTAATCTATGTCTGTTGGGACAAAGATGAAATTAACAGCAGCAAGATCAGAAGAATTACCTGAACCACTCCAAAGCTCATTATTCGAGTCTTCCTGAAGGTTCTCCGTCGCAGGGATATGCGATAAGATAAAATGTACTCTGTGCATGATAATTTCTTTGCTGCAAGTAGCCATGGAAGACATAAGCTTTACGGGTCAAACTGAAGCAGAAATTTCTGTAAACATGACTTGGTTTTGTCACAGGAAATATACCAAGACCACACCATTGGCATTAACTCATGAAAGATGAATCAAATCTAGACAAAACTAACCTTTCTCTAGAATTTTCCTTGGTATTCTTGTCATCACTCTCAGGTTTCTGAACTGCAGAGAGGAAAACAGATAAGAATAAGCAACAACGAGAAGAGTTATCTTCATGATTAAAAAGGGAAATGGCTCTCAACTTGAAAAGCAAAAATAAACTTACCCGAGAGGTCCCCGGCTTCCAAAGTCCTGGCTATCTTTTCAAGGCTGATATAAGTAAAATAACTAGAACAAGATCAAAGACAGAGATATCAGAATCATCATTTTCTTGTGATAAGAAGAAAATTCGGTGGTCCAAAACAAGATAGAACAGCGAAACGATTCGTGATAACGGGAATCATGGTTTTCCAACCGTACCAGATGTCGATGTACTTGAAGTACTTGGAGGAAAGTGAATCCAGCAAAAAATCCACAGACGACTCAGCGCGAACCTGCAATAGTAGAAAGGGAATTGCAGTTTGTCGGAGGGAGCAGCGAAAATGGATAATGGGCAACAAAGTTGAAGGGGGGCAGGGAGACTTACAAGGCTGAGAAGCAACTTGTGATAAATAGCAGAATGGAATTTGCCTCCATTACCCAGCTTCGCGAATTCCATGATAGAGTCCAAAACAATTTCCTGACCAACACAACAAGCTCTGTAAAACTACCAGCCAGAGAAACCAAAGTCGGGGAGCCTTAAATTCATGTGTTTGCCGTTAGAATCTCCAGAGTAAAGAAGACTCGCCACTGGCTTACCCTATCACAAGTAACCTTAAGGCAATGGGTAGGAAGATTTTCAACACTTATAAACTAGTTCATCCAACGTGCGAGAAATAGGGGTCGTGTGAGCACAACAATGGACAGGGAATCAACTCCATATCCAACCCAAAACCTTAAGGCAATGGGCTGATGTATTTTCAACATTTGGTTCCCCCACTCTCGCTCCAAGCGATGTGGTATTATCAACACTTGCAGCAAACCATAAGACAAGTAAAGGCTTAAACTTAATGGAAGAACAATGAAGCAGACAACAGTAAATAAGAGAGCGGGAAAGGAAGCCGGTATTACTCGCAGGGTGCCCTCGGATTCGGGGGACAAGAGGAGGACGAAGAGCGAGGTGAGGAGGTCGTCGAACTTGGTGCGAAGCCAGGCGCGATAGATACGGAGCCCATCGTCTTTTTCGTTCTTGCGGTCGGGTTTCGCAGAGGAAGAGGAAGCCGAAGAGGGAGGGAGGTCGGGGAGGAGAGGGGTAAAGAAGGACTGTAGGGAGAGGAGGGACTCTAAGACGTAGGGAGGAGGGCGTTGTGGGGATATGTAACCGAGGAGGACTGGGAGGTTATTGATGTGGGCCCGGGACGAGAGTAGGTCCCTCCCTAGGGTTTTCACCTCCTTCAACGTCTTCTCTTCCTCCATTGTTGCTGCTTGTGGGTGGCGGGAGAGGGAGGTTACTCCAAGCTCTGAGTAGGTTTTATTTTAGGACTTAGTTTTCTTCTTTTGATGATGATAAAGAGAGAAAGAACAAAAGCCCATCCCAGCCCAGCCCAATTCCTATAAGATGGTACAATAAGCGTTTGGGCCTTTTCATCCGTCTGGTGGGCCGTAGAAAACTTGGGACTGAAATCGTTTCTCTACACAAAACTATCCTAAACAATAAAATGATTAATTTAGCTATAATGTAATATTTCGTCAAATTAAGATAAAATAGTTGGAACAAAGAATTCTTGTTCATGTTCATCCTGATTCTACCGACCAATGATGGCAAATCCAAATGCCGTCAATTTAGTTTTACAAATCAAGTCAAAAATGTTCCGTCTTTTGAGAATGATCAATTTCCCATAATAATAATTAACTATAATAGAGAGGAAAAGCTCTCTCTTAACGAAATGGGAAATAACTCACTACAAATATTGATATTTGTTTTCAGTTTAACGAACTTCCTACACTTGTTGACGACATATCTTCTGTCTACAATTCTCGCAAGTTAAATGTCTATCACAACAGAAAGAAATGTATCAATTCATTTTTCTATTATAAGTTAAAAGTGTCTTTTGGGGGAATTTTGTTCTGCTCTCTACTCTATCATTAGACTTTGGCTTATCATCAACTATAATAGACTGAATATCTTGTAACATCAGGTTAGTTCAATAGTTCCCACAACCCAACTGGACTGGACTAACACTTCGATGATATCCACTTCCCATGTTGCATCTTCCATGATGTTCCTCCCCCTTGCGTCTATCTCTCTTTCTCCACGGCTCGGATAGGATTTGTGTCGAATTAGACCCTTGTTTTGCTTGAATCTTGGATTGCAACTACATCTTCTGAGCCGACACATTACTAAGATAGAGATCTCGTTTCCTCCGTTTTAAGCTCCCTCAATCCCAAGCTCCCTTAGAGACGTTTGCGCAACAAGGAATATTCTTTTGGAACCCCGGTACCGGAACACCACCACTCCCTTGTACGCTGTCCTGGGTATTCCATCCTGTGTGTGTGATACACGACAACCAAATTACGGTGAGGGACCCGGAAAAGGGAAGACAAACACACATGATCAACAAGGGTCACATGAAGCATGCTGAATTCCCTGACTCCTCACAGCTTTTACGCACAAGTGTTCAGCAAAAGGCAAGAAGTAAGATAAGGCACCTTCCATTCTTCAAACACTCCAAACTGCCTTGCAATGCGCTCAAATTCATCTTGATCTCTGTACACTACCCGAACATCTCCCTGAATGTTAGATGCCGTCAGAGCAGCATCAGTTGGCCTCACAGGCTTAGCATTATTTACCATCTGAGCAAAATGCTTCGTGTACTCTTCCTGTAAAATTCCACCACAATTTGTTGGTAAGGTTGACAACAATTTTTAATTTTTAATTCAACTGCATTTGATGTCCGACAGAATACCTTTGTCAGGTAGCTCAAATCCATTGACATCCAGTCGACCTAAAGCAATACAACATTTAAGACCAAGTTAGATTCATTCTTCAAGGTGTAAGCCCAATTTAGAGACACCAAAAAATAGATCTAGACAAGGTTACCTTGACGTCATTTAACTTAATAGGTTCAAGGTACTGCTTGAAAAACTGTCCCAGACTTGAGCCCTGCAATAAATAACTCACAGCTGTAATAGAAGGGCTGCCATAATTCCTAGGACATTCTGCTGCATAAAGTGCACATCGCAGACAAAATTGGGATGCCGCAATGCTTAACAGATGACATAGTATCTAAACAAGCACGAGATATTTAATGAACTATAACTTATAAGTCGATCGAAATTCACAACTGCTATGGATTTACTGGTGCCAGAACTATCGTAGTTAACTGGCCAAAGGACATATTGTAAGAGAGTACAATAACTTCTTCTTTTGTAAGAGAGTTCAAATAACATTATCTATAAAAAAAATGTAAACTAACAAATAGAAAGAGTATAAGATAAGCTTGTCAATAATGAATTGTTTGATTTTGCAAACGCATAGATGTCGGTGGTACGGGCTTAGAGAGACATACATGCTCACCAAAGTTGTACGTTCTGCATATTTCTGGACGAATAAATTGTCGACCATTATGGTTTTCTTTTAACCTCAACCAATCATCCCAGTAAGTGAGATTTCTGTCAAGGAAAAACACTTTTTCCTGTACCCAAAGATTAAGGACATATAGTTTTCCAAAAAACAAAGGAGGAGATCAAGGATATGCTTTTGGCCATTTTGGAGACAGCTCATCCCATGTCAACTTTGTCAGCATCCATCCAAGTCCAGGGAAAAAGTCTGACCGATATAGAGAATCTGAAGCACATGCCAAACAGCAAGTAACTTAATTCGTGGATGACTCCTAGTGAGCGCTCCCAATAAACTAAAAGCAAATGAACTGAACCTTACAAGGATCATGCACAAACTGCCTTTGCCCATTGTCATTCCAGGAGGACACTGCCATGATGGACCTGCAAGGTTGTTAAGTAACATAGCAATCAGAATATGAGATCCAAACTCACTACAGGAGACCCTGTATACAATAGCTTGCTCAGTTTCATACCTATCCTTGTCCATGAGAGCAGCAGCAGCCTCAAAGTACTCAAAAAAATCTGGAGCTATTTCCATATCATCTGTTTTTGAAGACGATGTTAAATACAAAAATGCCGAGTCACGTGAACGATAAACTGAAGAAAAAAACTGTAACAGATCAATTTTGGTAGCATCTTACCTTCAAGTATGATTACTCTTTTAAAGTTATGCTTGTAGAATAACTGATCCATCGCCCACTTATAATGACCTAGAGAAGGTAACAACTCAGTATTTGACTTATGAAAAAGCTAGAAAGAAAGAGTAAGCACGCCCCTTACGTGCAATCTTGTAGTATGCAATCAACTCCCCGGGTCTTTCTGTCTCAACTGGTTTAGAGTCCAAGTGCTGCAGTTAAGAGTACTAGAGCTAGCATCAATCCACAAACAAGCCAGGAAGTAAAAGAAGATTAATCAAGCATCTCCGTCAAGTCCAACTTTCACTTATTTCTAATATCAGTGGCAGATCATTCATGTAGCGGGATGAAAAAGTGAATGCCTTAGTGAACGGTTCTCACGAGAGATGCATACCCACAACAAAAGAGAATTTCCCTTGATACGGTTACAGAATGAGCTGGTTTAGTCTACAAGTTCACATATTCGATAAAATGTGAAAACATGAGTTCAAGACCTCATGAGCAAAGATAGCAAAGGAAGGAAAAAAAAAATACACAAGAAGGACTTCAGAGCCAAAAACAAGTATGTTCTTTTAAATACAGTGATACGAATAATTAACACAGTCTACCTGCATATAAACTAGCTTATCAAAACTCATGGCCTTCTTTCTAACATTGAGGTCAGATCCGTCCTGATAGTCAGAGAAAAGAACGAGCATATTAAGCATGAAAAGATGATTTTAGCTTGCATAACTTCAGAAAAACTTTTAAGAAAAAACATGAGGCCAGGATAAGCAACCTGAGATATAAACAACGGATACTTGGAAGCAACTGCAGCTTGATACCTGCTAAGCCAGATTAGAGGTGCCCATCTAGAAAAGCAGACATGTGCAAGTGGGGAGCTGAAAACAGTAAATAAAAAATAAAAAGACGTTAACATACTTGAGCACAGAGTTGACAGTCCTTTCAAGATAGTCCGCCCGATTGCATGCCATGATTACAACAGCAGCTACCGGTGCCTAGAAAATGATCAAAGGTGGAGTGAGCATTCGGGAGAAGGAAGGCGGGCAGCATGAATACCAGCATAAAAACACAAAATCAATCATACATGTGCCTTGTCAACCACCTTGTCCAGGCCTTTTCCTGCAGTATGAGCACAAAATGATGGTTTAAACTGGTCATCACATTGAGAATAAACAATGCCATGCATGGAGCAAAAGCGAAGTTGCAAGAATGTAGTGTTGTTAAATAACCAGTACAGCGCAGCTATATCGCTATTGCGTATCCGAGAATCGGTAAATCTACTAACACACAATTCAACATCCTTTCAGTCTAAAATATGAATCCGCCTGCATCATCACCATTCAACCACTTTGCGACTTCCGCTATTTTTGGCTACACTATCTGCTATTTCTCATATTGGGTTTTTGATGTTCTGCTATTTCCGCAATTCACTATTTAACAACACTGCAAGAATGTCATACTTGATGAGACTAGCGAGTAAAGTAAAATTAAAGAGAGCAAGGAACAGAAAGACATACTCTCGAGATGGTCAACGAGAGCCTTAAGCTGATTGTACTCATCAGCAAGGGTTTTCCTCTCCTCTGAAATTGAAGTGACATGGTTTAAGAGGGACGGTCGAAACAGCAAAATAACCAAGACGACAGGACGGGAAGCAGAAAACCTTCAAGGGAAACAATGCGGCCCTGCTGGGAGCTGATCTGGTGGATGAGGACGCGGGTCTGACTAGTGCATCGATTCTCAGCTTCCACCTTATAATACATACAACGCATTTAGCATTAGCATTTCGATCCTATTACGGATAAAGCCGAGAGAGACAGAGAGAGAGAGAGAGAGAGTATAGTTAGTTACACACAGCGGCAGAAAGGCGATCCGCGAACTGGGACTGAGTGGTGAAAAGCCTCATCTGTGTGAATCATACATACAAATATATATAAAACACACACCCCCTCAATCCGTTATTCCTCTTCTTCTTCTTCTTCTTCTTCTTCATCGTTAGTATTTCGATCCTATTTAGAAAAAGGAAAAAAGAAAAAAAAGAAAAAAAAGAAAACCGACCTGGATGTAGATAAACGCCAAAGCTGCGGGGATGAGGAGGCATCGGAAATCGCACCCTCCTCCCATCTCTATCCTTTGTTTTCTTCCTTTCTTTATCAATCAATCGCGCTCGATTTTCATTTCTTTGCTTTCCTTTTCTTCGCAGTCTAGCTCCAGCAATTGCACACTTAGCAGGCGAGACGACGCCGTTCCCCTTGCGTTTGTTATTTTTGCTTTTTCTTGGGGTTGGAGGTGGGTGGGTCCCAAGCGACGACTTAATCAAGAAGACTCACTCCTTCCTTCCTTTCCCGAGGTTGAACCCATTAACCAGTCGGATCGCCAATCGCTCTAAAGCATATTTCGGCTTTGTTTTAAAATTCATTATCCGGGTGAACTGCACTAATTTTGGTTGGACCGGAAGGTTGTCCCGAAAATTCAGTCGAACTGGACGGTTTATCTGGAAAATTTTACTAATTTATGTTTTTTATATCTTCGATTCCAGATTACTCAATTATATGAATACTTTATTTGACATGTTTTATAAAAATTAGTATGTTTATATGTTATTATTAGTTTATTACATAAATTATTTATCTAGATATTTATATATATTTCAAAAAAAATCAAAAAATAGAAGAAAAAAAATTCGATGGGTGTTTCTGAGAAAAATGCCCATTAACATTGACTGATGCGGGCTTGGCCCAACCTGTTAGGCCCAAATGTCCGCAGGCTTTTTCTGCAACCTGGATTGTTGTTGTTGTAATTGTATGTGTATTTTTGGGCAAGATCGATATTATTACAATTTTTTCATACTAAAGGCTTGGGAATTATATATTTTATACATCGATTTGCTTCAAGAAAAATGTTAGGTCGTCGGATTGGCAACACATTTGATTCTGACGTTGGATTCAATTGAATTTAGTGGTAGCCAAAACTTAAAGACCAAAATTTACACCTTTGTATTTTTGTGACTTCTTCGAACTTGGCTAGTAAAAAGGTTAATTTTTAGGCATTATTCATTTGGTTGGCCTTCTCTATAAAAATTGTTATATCTCGTAACCAATATCATAGACATTGTAACCAACTTCATCATGTTGTCATCGACCGGATTCTACACAACACCTACCTTGTGTCTTGTTATGTCTTTCTTATTTTCTTTTTTCATATAGCCAATGGCTATATACTTAATATAATCGTAATGTAATCTTGTTAACTTTTTTATAAGTTAATCATATTAATTAATATAATACTTCTAAAATCATATTTAAAAATAATTGAACTCGACATTGTTTAACTATGAATATCGAAAATTTTAACTTAATTAATAAAATATTGCATATATATGAATTAAAATAAGCAGTAGGAAAGCATTGGGGAAGTCATTTAACTTACACAATAAAACATTGCATATATATATGATACCCGTTTACTATAGTGTAGTCTACTAGAACTATAATGGGTAGAGTATTTTTGTACAGTGGATTACTTTTTTTTGTTGGGCTATTTAAAGCTCTTAACGAGGTAAGGGATTCTCGGAGATTAGAATAGAAAGAGTTTAGCTATGCATCATGAAATTTTTTGTACTTGTTTTTTATGTATTTACAAAGAGAGGGGAGAATCTTTTATATAGAGAAACTTACATAAGGTGAACGAAAAGAAAAATTTGTATCTTACCGGTGGTCAAAAAAGGCTAAAAAACTAACCGATGAAGCTAAAAAGTAAAAGTTAGAGAAATTTTATCTTAAAGGTGGCCAAAAAACATAAAAATTTATTGGTCTAAGACATCAATTGCATACGCAAATGGTTTTCTTCATAAATCTTTGTGTGTATCTGGGATTGTGGCATCATCGCTTGTCATGCTAATATCTTTTGTTTGTTTTTCTTCTTCAAGGTCGATAATACAATCTTCTTCTACTAAGTTACCATTCCCCGAATAGGAATGGCAATGGGCAGGATTCGGGTATAGGATCTATATGACCCAGATCCTTATTTTTTTTATAAAGGTGAGCCCAGATCCTTGTCCTTATCCTCTTTTAAATACAAGATTCGGGTAGGATATAGTTCCAAAAATATCGGGCTGGATCAGGATCGACCCACGGATCTATGGTACATAAAAATTAGAGCAAATTGCCCTCAGGTCCCTGTCCTTTGCTAAAATCACCATTTTCGTCCCTACTGTTTCAAAAATGATAATTTCGTCCTCCAGATTTGATTTAATAGCACTCTAAGGTCCCTGGTGCCAGAATCGGAAAATTTCTCCGGCAAAATTGGAC
>SOPF01028772.1:153950-224159 GCA_012979155.1 Hypericum perforatum
ACCTATCTAGGAATGGGTTAAACCACAGAGGCCCAAGGTAGACTTTTTTCTATATTTAGAGTTGAAGATTTGGTCGAATCTGAAGTTCAAGATTTGCTTGGATCCAAATTCAATGTTAGGTTGATTATGGGCTCGACTATTTAGAAAATGTCCTTCTCTAATATTTGGTATGAGTTCTGTGTGATCGATCTCTAACCCATGCTTCAATGAAAGAAGATATGAACATGGTTAGTGACAATCTAGTAAAAGAAAGAAGGATGATAAAAGAGTTGGTCAAAAAACAAGCAAACAAGAACACAACAATTTTATTAGCTTTATTGAAAAAATTTGTAGCTGTGTTTGTTATATGTAATATCTTTAAGTTTTTTCTAGTTAATGTTAAGAAAATAAAGTTATATTGAAGAGCTTAAACTTTGTAATGATAGGACTAACTTTCAATTAATATTCATAAAGGATCCTCGTTCTATCTTTATTCTCTTTGAACTTATGCTGTAGAAAAAAGAAATAAAAGTTCAGCTTAGACAAGTTTACAATACATTTAGACAAGTTTAAGAGAATAAGTTCTGAACAAGACAGACTTTAAAATATGTAGCTAATAGTTCAAGTTATGAATATAACATACTTTAGAATATGTATCTAAATCATCAAGTTATGATTATATTCCTAAGTTGATATAGCTCCACAACCACAACGTCCATGTGCACAATCTCCTCTACCTCTTCGAGTTCTAAATTTTAGAGCTCCCATACCTCCACTGGTCAAAATTATTGGGGTTACACTGGTCAAAGCTCCTAGATTAGTATTAGGTGAAGCCTCAAAATGGATAGATGATTCAACTTGTGATGCCATATTACTAGTTAGTGGTCTTGAGCTCCTATGTGTTGGCTTAATAAAGGTGACAATCATTTGTCATCCTTGTAGTAGTCAAACATCCATACAATATTAATATCACAAATAATCAATCTACCACATTCTACTCTATATTTGTTGACTGCTGAATCAATTAAGAAAGCACTCTAAACATGGTGCCTCAATGATAGGTATCAATAATAATCGAGATTAACATTGTCGTAGATTTGTGACTTTTCTTTAAGGATAAACTCCGATGAATGTAGTTGTAGAACCATAATGCACCACTTTGCAAATTAGGACATGAAGATAAAAAGAATTAGGGCACGTCACAAATCAAGATTCCAAAGCAAATTAGAAAAAATTGCACAAGGTTGAAAGAATAGCTTACTACACGGAGTTGGGTTCTTTGTAAAATGTAGGATAATAGAGGTCGTTGTGGCTAGGTTCATAGGTTTATTAGACTTTGGTTCATCATTAATGTAAGAGCCTTAAAGTTGTCGTGGTTGGGTTCATTAAGGGGTGTTTCGTTAGGGCTAAGTCCATCAATGTTGGGTTCGTCATCAAGGATGGATCAATGTTCGGGGGGAGAGAAAGAGAGGTCTTTTTAGGTAAATTATCAGGGAGAGAAAAATGTTAAACTAAATGTGTTTTTTTATTGGGCCTTTTAACCAAGGGACATTTTTTTCTTTTCGAATGCCTATTTGTCAGACAAAATCTTTGTTTTTGATGTTTGTGAACTTCGAACTAATATTTAATTACAACGTAGAGACCTTAAACCAAATTCTCATAAGCCAAAAATTCGATCACAAATAAGGTCATAAATTAGAAACTAAGAGTTATTTATCCATATTTATTTTCATAAACCCTAAAATTTATATGACACTCGGTATAAAACATACAAGAGTATTCATTTTTGAGTTTAAAATTTATAAATTTTAATAATAGCGTCTAAATCTAGTAGTATGGATTTGGATCACATGATGAACCCTTACCATATCTAAAACATACACTTCTATTAAAAAGTAAAATATATACGTACTTATATATGATTACATTAGATCTTTTTAAACTAATTACCATGATTAGTTGGGAACAGGATTCAATCATGTATATACATTTTTGTCCAGGGTCATCCTAAAGCCTATTGGACCTCTTAGATGACTTAAAATATAATAGAATTAGATTTGATGGTTGATATTCAAGTAGGGTACTATCGTCTTTTAATATCCCAATAACGAAGAGAGAGTGAGTCAACGAGCGAGGCCGGGTCAATGGTAGTGGTAGTGGGTGGTACAATTAAGGCTAATACATTTGGCAACATCGATTTGAGAAGATCTGTCACTATCTGGATCCGAAGCACTTATCGCTAGGGCTAGCTGTACCTAGAACTCCTCTTCTAGTAAGTCAAAAAATGCCGCTCTGCCTCTGCCACTCGTGGAGGTACTCACATCCATAGTTTCTCGATCTGATTCTATTGAGGGATGCGTCGATAATTGAATGGTCAAACCAAAATTAACTAACCACTGGTGGCCGATGATGCCTCCTCCTACTTAGCCTATATGGAGCTTCCTTCGGAGATGCTTCATCTTCGACATGGCTCCTTAACATAGACTACCAAATGCATCCCATTCCTTTTTTTCTAATTCAAATTAATAAAAATAGAAACAAAAATGATAATTTAGAAGAAAAAAAAGAGAAGCGATCCCTAAGTTTCACTTCGTCTTCCTCTCAAAGGAAGTGAATTGCAAAATTATTTTCAATTGGATTTAAGTTTTTTTAAGCTTTATCTCACCACCACCTCAGTAAGAGAGTTGAGAATTATTAAAAAGGAGAAGACTACTAAAGTGACCTCCTTTTCACGTTCCCTCTAATATGGAATAGGATTCACTCTAATATGTTCGAATAGTTTGTTTTGATATGTTCGAATAGTTTGTTCTGATATATGTGAATGGTTCGGTCTGATATGTTTCAATAGTTAGATCTGATATGTTCGAATAGTTTAAATAGATATATTCGAATAGTTGGATCTAATATATTCAAATGATTTAGTCTGATATGTTCGAATAGTTTGGTCTGATATGTTCGAATAGTTTGCTCTGATATGTTCGAATAGTTTGCTCTGATATGTTGGATGATTTGTTCTGTTATGTTCAAATGGTTCAATCTGATATATTCAAATGGTTCGTTCTGATATATTTGAATGGTTCATTCTTATATGTTCGAATAGTTCGGTCTGATATGTTCGAATTGTTCGTTCTGATTTGTTTGAATAGTTTGTTTTGATATGTTCGAATAGTTTGTTCTGATATATTCAAATAGTTCGTTCTGATGAAGATGAATTTTAGTTTTTCTTATAATTAACTAGATCCTCAATCTTGCTTTCAAAGATGAATTTTTGTAAAAAGTCACTCATAAAAAAGAAAAGTGATTGTAGTATATTTTGTTTAACATTAATGGTTGGGTTTTTGCGAAGATAGTGTTGCACATAAAATGTGTGTTCAGATTTATTCTAATTTGTGATTTTGGTGTTCAAATTAAATAATAAAATATTCAAGAGCACACATTATTTAGAGGTGTTCCAATTATTTTAGGGTTTCTTGTGTTGTTTTTTCTTGCAAGTTTTTTTCTTTCTTTTTCATGTTTGTTCTTTTCCTCTTTGGACGAGGACCGTCCCGGATTTAGTATTATATGACTCAATCTTGTCCGATTAGTTGACACTTTGCCTTTTTGAACTAATCAATACAATTGTGTTTTTATTTTGGTAAATTACTCTAATATCTCTTGATATTTATCAAAACTTATGATTTAGTTCTTTCTTTCACAAAATTAAATTTTTGGGAAAAGTACATATAAGTACCCTGTGGTTTACCTGTTTCCAAAAAAAGACCGTGTGGTTTTAACTTTCCAAATTCAGTACCTGTGTTTGCATTTCTCGGACAATTTTGGTCCCGGGCAGAATTTTGGGCTGATCGGCCACCTGTCCTTGCCACATCATCCATACGTCACTGACACGTCAATTTCTCTTTCTTCGTCATCCGGCTGATTTGGCATGGCAAATTATAATTTCAGTTCATTTTTCAATTATATTTAGTTTATCAAAACCTAATTTTTAAAATTCTAACCCCAAACCCCTTACCCACCTCAATCAACCTGATCGAACACCTCCCACTTGCACTCGTCGGGTCCGACGCCATACCGCCCACCCTGACCCAGACTAACTCAACCATTGACTTGCTACCAGACTTCCCAACAACCAATTTTTCTCAAAATTACGAAGATGGCTCCATGTCCTGGGATGGCATCGAGGAGGAGGATGGTGACGAGAGTATGTGAAGAGCTTCGGCTTCCCGACGCAGTGATTCCTCCGCTTCGATGGCACGGCGGCGGCGGGGGCACTCTTGATGGAGCTCACGATGGACGGTGACGGGGAGAATGCCAGCATCAGTGGAGGAGGAGGATTGGGCACCTCCAAAGCTCGGAGACCACCTCGGGTCCCCACAGATCTCCGCCCTTTTGGAAGGCATCAATGATGAAGATGACCTCGGAGTTGCACGGTGGCGGATGAAGAAGAAAGATGACCTCGGGGTTTGTTGGGGTTAGAATTAAAAAAATTAGGTTTTGATAAAATAAATATAATTGAAAAAGAAACTGAAATTATAATTTGCCATGCCAAATCAGCCGGATGACGAAGAAAGAGAAATTGACGTGTCAGTGACGTGGCGATGACGTGGCGAGGACAGGTGGCTGGTCAGCCCAAAATTCTGCCCGGGACCAAAGTTGTCCAAGAAATGCAAACACAGGTACTGAATTTGGAAAGTTAAAACCACACGGTCTTTTTTTAGAAACAGGTAAACCACAAGGTACTTATGTGTACTTTTCCCTAAATTTTTTGTCCATAAATTTTGATGTCATTTTACATTTTAGTCTCCCACTTAAAAAAAAATCTTCATCTCCCAACATCTTCTTCCTCCTAACTTCAACTAAACTTAAATTTAAACTTAAATTTTAGTGACAATGAAAATTAATTAATTAAATTAAAATTAATTGAAACCCTAATTAGAAACCTTAATTTTCTAATTAGAAACCCTAATTTTCTAATTTTTATTTTTAATTTGAACTGGAGTATTCAAAATAAGGGTATATCTTCATCTTTCAATTAATATGAATTTGGCATAAAGGTCAAATAACACCTCCTACTTGTTCTAAGAGTGCAATTAACTCCTTACACTTGAAATTAGTCTATCTAGCACCGTTCACAAGAAAAAAAATGACAATAACCCCTCGTTGAGTCGTTGACACATTTGTTTACATGTATACGCCGCATAATATTGTTAGAGTAGCACATCATTAATGTTTTATTTAAAAATATGATAAAATCAAAATATTTAAAAAGAAAACCTAGAACTAACATGCCCTCCTCCTCCTTTGGAACACCCGTCAGCTGCCGCCCAACATTGGCCCTCCCAATCCATTCCAGATATTTGCTGCTACTTATTTAGAATTGTAACACAGTCCAATTAAGCATTAATTTTCTTGAAAATAAGGGAAAAAAATAAGATATATATATATATATACACACACACATCGTGTAAAACCTTAATTAGTATTATGACATGGGTATTCTTGTTGTTTTATTTATTTCCTCTTCAATTATTTGTTTCATGACACAAGATGAGATGAGAGGAAGAAAAAAAAAATCAAGTAAGAGAGGCACTTTTGTGTTTCTAAATGACTTTTCCTCTAAAAAATTGTAAGCTTTGATAAATACAATAAACATGGAGAATATTTTTAAGGGGTGAGATATAATGCTAGGCAAGTGCAATCATTAAACATGATTACAGACAGAGAGTAATAATTATGATGTGACATCCCCTACTAGTGGAGTATATGTAATGCATTCAAACTTAAAAATATTAATTATTATTTTTAACATAAATAGTTATAAAAAAACCAGCATATTTATGTTGGGATGAAAATGTTAGGCCAGCCAGGCAGGCAGCAAATGAAAGAGACAAATGAAAGAAACCTCACTTTTTGTCTGTTGATATTTAATACAAGGCTGGAACGGTGCGTATCATTCGAAACCCAAAAGCAAAGTTGAGCCCACGCGTCGCAGCTGTCTCCAGCCCATTAAATTATTTCACTTTCTTTCTTTTTTGGAATATCTCCTCGTCTCACTCCTACCTTTTTCTGATTTTGAATTTGGTTAATTTAACTTAAATTTGGGAACCCTAACTGAATTTAAGCATTGTTTCTTTCTATGCAATATTTTTCTACTTTTTGCTAGTTGTATGATTTTAATCATAGATCTTTTTTTTTTTAAATATAGACAGATTGATTTGAAATCCAATATTTTAATTAGTTTTAAACTTTATTTTTCTTGAAAAAACAATAAAGAATCTATTGTCATTGTGCCTCTCTCGTACCTATATATATCTTCCTGGCTGCCTTTCTTCCTCACTGCCTTCTTCTTCCACCTCGTCTCTACTCCAAAACATTTCAATATTATTAAATTAACAATGCCTCGAGATCGTTGTTGCATACTACCGGCGGCGGTTACCCTCGTGACGCTACTCATTACAATCACCGGAACAGCCGCCGGAGGAGGAGGAGAAGGAAAAGCGAAGCAGCAGCTAGAGATAGTAGAACACATAAACCCAAAGGTGGGAGTGGGCCCACCACTCCTAACCGCCTCCAAGAAATACGAGGGCTCCTCCAACCTCGTCGACCTCAAGTACCACATGGGCCCCGTCCTTTCCTCCGACCCAATCAACATCTACCTTGTTTGGTACGGAAAATGGCCCAACTCCCACAAGCTCCTCATCCTCGACTTCCTCCGCTCAGTCTCGCCTTCCTCCGCCGCCGCTAAGGCTTCCTACCCCACCGTGTCCGAGTGGTGGTCCACCGTCTCCCTCTACACCGACCAGACAGGTTCCAACATCTCCCGCTCCATCCTCGTCGCCGGCGAGTACTCCGACGAGGCATACTCCCACGGGACCTCCCTCACTCGCCTCGACATCCAGCAGGTCATCGCATTCGCCGTCAAGGCCGCGCCTTTCCCCGTCGACCATGGGAAAGGCGCGTTTCTCGTGCTCACCGCCGGCGACGTGACCGTGCAGGACTTCTGTCGGGCGGTGTGCGGGTTCCACTACTTCACGTTCCCGTCGGTTGTGGGGTACACGCTGCCCTACGCCTGGGTGGGTAACTCCGGCCGTCAGTGCCCGGAGGTCTGCGCGTACCCGTTCGCGGTTCCGGCGTACATGGCCGGGAGCGGTTTGGAGCCCCTCCGGCCGCCCAACGGAGATGTGGGCGTCGACGGGATGGTCAGCGTCATCGGGCACGAGCTCGCGGAGCTGTCGTCGAACCCGCTGGTGAACGCCTGGTACGCCGGGGAGGACCCCACCGCGCCGACCGAGATTGGGGACCTGTGCGAGGGTCTGTACGGAAGCGGCGGCGGCGGTGGTTACATCGGGCAGGTGATGAGGGGCCGAGACGGCCGGAGCTTCAACATGTTCGGGAGACGGGGGAGGCGGTTCCTGGTACAGTGGATCTGGAGCCCCATCTTGAAGGCCTGCGTGGGCCCCAACGCTGTTCACTAGAATAATATTATAACTAAAATAGATTTGATTTATTTTTATTATTTTATCCAAATTGAGTTCAAAATTCAAATATTGACTCAATCCCAATGGTTTTTTTATGTTGCTTTTTGTCTTGTGTCGGTTAATTTAGTTGTCTCGTCTTATTTCGATCTCGTGTTGTAGTAGCTCAGATACGGATTGAGTGATGTATAAAGAAATCGTAGGATTAAGACATGCCAGATCTTATATTACTTTTGTTATTTTAATATAGCATGGATATTGTTTTCAAATCTTTCCTTTCAGAGTAATGTATTAGTTAAATATCTGTCACCTAAATAGAGCCTGTCGAGGAGGCATGAAAACGAGAGGTTAATTATTTAGAATTTTTTTTGAAATAAAAGGTTAATTATTTAAATGGGTGATATGCATTTGATGAAAAATAATAATATCAAAAACTTTTAAATATTCTATTTATTTTGTTTTTGAATGTGGCGCAAAGTCTATATTAAAAAAGAAAAATTACAATATGTAAAGAGAGAAAAAAATTAACATAGCAAAAAAAAAAATTGAACAAAAATAAAACCAATCTGAAAGATTAGGAGAATCAAACGTTCAAGAGAAGAGCTGCCGTGACAATCAAAGATACAACCTCGTGGACATTTGATCATATCAGAAATGCACCCAAATGAGAATCAAAGTGAGATAAAATATTGATCAACCCAAATGAACAATACTCTATTATGGTTGGTCACCAAATAACTTTGATAGACTTGCACTCTCTGAAACATTGGCAATCAAAATATGGATCTAATTTGGGACTCCTTGAATGTTAGATAATTTGGGCGATTTGAGTAAGTCTTAGCGAGTTTGCTTGCTAGTTGAAGTGATGGATGGATGCTCTTGAGGTTGGGTAGAACACTATTAATTTGGGTTGATCTTTGTAATTATCTCGCCTCTTTGCTCTTTTTATGCTCTTTTCTTTCTGTTATTAAAACAAATTTACTTCCAAAAAATGTTCATATATACACTTTGCAAGTAGAGAAAAATTATATACAATATGAAAGTACTAGGAGATATTTGTGAAGGGTGTACTGTGGGGTAGTACAAAGGAAGGAGATATTTGATGGCTTGCATTATTATTTATAGGAATTGGATGAAACAGTACTAGTAGTGATTAAATAAGGGCAAATGGGCAATGTGCCCACTTGACAGTACTTGGATATTTTCCAACAAACACACAGAGCAGAGAGGGCTGGATACCTTTGGTGTTGGTAGTTGCACTGCTTTACTTTTATGATTGTCCCAAACCCACCCAAGTCGGTTCCATTCCATAAGAGCAATTTTTCTAAGCAATTTTTATTCTTCCGACAATTTTAACATTTTTGGTAAAAATGCACCAAAATGAGCATTTTTGTGCAAAATCATTAATACATTACAAGCTTGAAACTTTCAATAAAATTGGAATCAAACAATAACTTCAAAATAGAAAAAGTTTTTAAAATATGAAGTCTGATATTTTGAAATCCGTAACCTTTTATATTTTCAATTTTATTGCTCGAGTCTAAATTCATTGCAAAGTCCACGCGATTTTGTATAATTTATTAATTTTTTTGCACAAAAAGTCACTTTTTTGTGCATTTGTTTAAAGAAAAAACGTAATTCTTGTTGAGTTGTGGCGAGACAGATTGGAGGGCCAGCGTACGCTGGGCAAGCGAGCGTACGCTGGGGGGTCCAGAATGCAAGGCCAGCGTACGCTGGGGAAGCGAACGTACGCTGGGTGCTTCTGTGACAGAACTTCCTAATCATCTCGGGACTCGTTTTGGACTCCTAGTTCGACCTAGATAGGTTTTCTTGTATCCCAAGTGTTGCCTACTATATAAAGGCATGTTACTAGGGTTGTTGTAAGGCTTTGTGACTCGGTTCCCATCAATAAAAGTTCTCCTTTCTCGCCGTGGACGTAGGCATTAGGCCGAACCACGTTATATCTTGTGTCCGTGTTCTTTGTGCGACTTTGTTCCCGTGTTGGTGTGCGTTGTGCGATCCTAACAATTCTGTGCATACTATTGCGCATTTTCGTACCAACGAGAGACATAAAAACTGTTTGAGAAGACCCTTTTCTGTAAATTATTGGAGGAATAAACCCTAGGTAAGAAAAAATATTCATTCCATATGAGACTGGCTCACTTTTGTGGTTCTTTTCTTTTATATTCTTTAATGTGATTCTAATAATCAACAAAAATGTTGAGCAGCTATTTAGCCTAGTTAGCTAAAAAAATTGATAGATGTTTAAAGTTTAAATCTATCTCGTCAGATGTAATTGTAGGTTAAAGTTTATCTTTACAAAACAAAAAAAAATGTTAGCATCACATTGCATGTGCATGGTTGGATGTGATTCTCTTGTGGGGATGTGCTGTCCTAAATTGAATTGCCTCTGATTAAGGGAGTCTACTTCCAATTTATATCACTACATATGAGAAAAGGACTGGTCCTTGAGCTGGCGCCTTTATAAGTTAGTGCTCGCAAGTCCTTGCTTGCTAAATTGGACATTTGCAAATGTTTTTTCTTATTTTGCATCTAAAGATGAAAAAAAATGTCGAATTTACGTGGTCATTCGTAGTGAATTGATACGGAAACCATCAAATGAAGAAACATTTGGGATATCACTTCACTCACCACATATATATAATTATCGTCACCCACTCCCTAGGCTACATACAAACCAAATAGTACTTACTACAATAATATTTTTATATAAAGAAAGGGTGACCAAGACATGTCCTCCGCATGGTCTCCTCCGTTATTCGACTCCACCCATAATTCTGTTATTTTTGGATCGGTTGTCATATTCTTTTAGTGTCTCGATATGTTGTGTTTTGTATTTCCTTGTGCATTGTTATTCTTTTATATGAATATAATATCCGCGAAACCTTTCTCCTTGTTATTGGAGGAACAAAAATATGTCAAAACTATAAAAAAAAAATTAAAGTACACTTAACCTACCTTCAAGACGTGTGGTTTAAAATTTTTTTTGTCTCTATAGTTCAATTTTTTTGACAACATACGGTTCTTGCCAAGCTGATTGGATTTTTTCGCACGCGTGGCACGTCATCTCGCGTCTGACTGGGTAATGACAAATATTGATTTAGTCTCTATGATTTGACCTTTATTTCTTCTTCTCAACCCCCTCTCTCCTCTGTTACTTTGACCCCTCTCTCTCACTCTCTCCTCCTAAATCAAAACAAACACACATTTTTAACCCTTATTTCTAAAAAAAAAAGACATAAAATAATAATGGCGTCTCCAAAAGAAGGGCACTACAAGGGAGTTGGGAAGCGGCCGCGAGGCCGGTACGTGACAGATATACGTGACTCGTGAAAGAAGACCCATGTCTGTCTCGGCACCTTCGACACCCCCGAGGAGGCTGCCCTTGCCTATGACGGCACCGCCCGCTCTCTCCGCAACCCCAAGACCAAAACCAACTTCCCTGCTCTGCCTCCCCCTCTCCCCTATGGGCCCCACCACCTCTTTCTGCCTCTCCCCCTGCCACCTCAGGGACCCGCCTCTCCCCCCGCCATCTCCAAGACCCTCCCCTATCGGCAGTTTTGGATAAATTTTAAAAATAAAGGTCAACTCATAGGGATTAAATCGATATTTACCATTATCCAGTCAAACGCGAGGTGGCGTGCCACGCGTGCGAAAAAATCTAGTCAACTCGGAAAGGACCGTATGCTGTCAAAAATTTTGAACTACATGGACTAAAAAAAAATTTTTAAACCACACGTCCTGAACGCGAAAAACATGATACCACAGTTAGGTTAATTGTACTTTTAAAAAAAAAATTGCAAGCCAAGGGCCCAAAACAGAGAAGGCTCGCCTCAAATAATCATTCCTTATTCCCAAAACCAGAGGCCCAAAAATAATCGACAGATTTCCAAGGAGACAAGACTAAGGTCATACATGCAAAACAGCTACCTCATCGTGTGATCAGGATTCAAGAGCTGTAAGAGAAGGGCAAAAGGAAGACATGTTGCACGCCAGGTGGCACACGATGAGCCAGGTGTCAGATCCATGCAACCTTAGCTGCGGTAAGCAATCTCCTCATGTGTGACGCTCTCCGGATTTTAGGCGCCATTTGTCGTCACCTTCAACATAGTCAATAAGGACCCTCCCTAAGGACCGAGTAGTAATCGAATAAGTGAAAAGACAGAAACAAGGACCAAACAAGTGACATGGCAGATATAAGAGGGAGTTGCAATGATCGTTGCGGCTGTCCGGTGCCTTGCCCCGGGGGCGCCGCTTGCAGGTGGGATCTCTTTCCAAACAGGACTTCGTACTATAGTTACATATAACGAAGATTATTGATTATACAAAATACTTCGTTAATGATCTGTTATAAAATAAGTTTTGATTGTACTATTTGTACTAATAATTGAAGTATAATTTTTTTTTGGCACACATCTTTCAGAGAAATTTTTAGTGTGGTCAAAACATACATATGTTGATTTGTGAAATCATTCAGTCGGATCACAGGAACGTTACACGACTTATTAACGTTCATTTATACGCGTAGGTGCGAGGGCGGGAGGCAGCAGCAGGGAGCTGAAGGTGGCCACAACACGTGCTCGTGCGGGGAGCACTGCGGGTGCAATCCGTGCAACAACTGTCCTGGTGGGGTGAGATCGGCGGTGGGCGTAGGTAAGGCCCACTGCCGGTGCGGGTCTGCTTGCAACTGCACTACCTGTGCCTCTTAATTTCCCGAGTCTAAATATATGTGTATATAAATGTCTGGTCTCGTCTCGTCTCGTGTGTTCTCCATGTGTAGTAGACCAAGTTGTTTGCTCTGTGACCTAGCTTGGTTTGTAACTTGTAAGAGTGAGTGATGAGTGGTTCGTCGGGCTTATGGCTTGTAAGATATACATATGTAGATCTAAGCCAGTTGGGTAGATGACTAGTTGCGTGGATATCGAAATAAAATAAAATAAAATCAGTCGATGTTCATGATGGTAAAAGTTCATATTGTATGATGTTCTCTGGGTTTGAGGTTAATTCAAAGATATGTGGAATTCATCTACTAAGTCCTGATCATGGATATGATGACCACCTTAACTTCTTAAGTTTAGGCGAGAAAAAGATGAGATAAAATTAATATGCTCGTTCCAGCAATCTATAGTCTTCGAGTTGAGTGAAAGGTTTATGACCCAACTGAGATATTATTTTGGTGTCAAAATTTACATTTTCAAAAACAAAAGAGCAAGAGACTAGGCGGAAGCAACCAGAATGAAATATTATTTAATCGTGGAAATATATATTTGCTTGCTGCTCAGGAAACATAAGATGTGAATTTTGCATTTCGGTTGAAGCCAAATGAGCTTCTGGTTTTCAAAGACCATTGCAACGCCGTTATAGTTAAGCCCATTAAGCTTAGAAGCCCATATGATATTACTTTAAGCGGTAATATAGGGCAGCCCACTTTAAATTAATATTCGGGAAAAAAAACTGGCTTCCCTCTGTCTACACAAATACTAGTTTTCACAAGCTCTGAAGCCCTTCTACAAAAACCTCTAAAAAACACTACAATTTATTGTTAAAAGTTTTCACATTTTAATCTTAATTCTTAATTTTTTATTATATTTAATCCATATATTTTTTTCTCAAAGCTTACTCATTAACTATATTGGTCGTATTATTTACACAAGTACTCACATTCTTTAATAATGTCATCCAAATTATATAAGGTTATTATGCATATGGTGCTTATGATAATCATTAAAATCTAAATATCCATAAGGCTTTGATTTGAATAAATCGCAAACTCAATCATCTGTTAAACTTAATGTTGAATTTGATTAAACTAATTAAAAAAATAAGAGAAAGGTTCACTTTAGTACCCTGTGGTTTCACGATTTGACACTTAGAGACCTGTAGTTTGAAAAATATCCAAAATAACCCTGAGATTTCAAAAGGACTTCACATGCAGCAGCTCCTTTGTCCTGGACGAAAACAACGTCGTTTTACGGGTGACTTGGCGTTCCAGCTCAGCGAACTTAACTTGACGTGTTCTAATTTTGTTAACAAAATTAATTCCTGATTAATTTACATTTTTTCAAAAAACCCCCTCTTATTTTATTATCTAATTCTAACCTAAATTCCCAAATCTTCAACCCCCATTCTTCCTCCATTCCCTCCAACTTTCTCCTCTCAAAACTTCGACCCTAAAACCTTCCCCTCCTCTTTCAAGCATTCCGGTGGAACTATTCCATTCGTTCTCTCCCTTCCCTTCCTTCCCGCAAGTGGACATTCCTTCAATATTCCTTTTCCCGAGAAAACCCAGGTAATCCTTCTCGCATCTCAGTTTCAACGGGGACTTAGGGTTTATTATTACATCTTATCTCTCATCGATTTTGTTATACTTTGTCATTAGGTATTTTGTTATTACAACTTATCTCTATGCATGCAACAATGGATAACGACATGTTTCAAGTTCGGTTCCACTTCAAGGGAGATTGGGTCGACGACAACGGTGATAGGAAGTATGTGGGTGATTTAACTTATGAAACACGGCTTGGGTTCGAGATAGATTATCTAAGCTTTTGGAGTCTAACCAAATTTTATGAGAAATATTTAGGATTTCCACGATATAGATTCAGAATGTGATTTAGGAGAGAAGGAGTAGATGGTGATGACAGTTTGGTTCAGTTACTTTCTGACCGTGAAGTATTAAGCATGGTAGAATGGCAAAGAGGGTACGATATTACTGATGTGTTTGGCATGGAAGATGGAGATAACCACACAGGTGTTGAAGTGTTGAGGAAGCGATTGGAGGTTACCTTGAAAGTAGATAATTCGGTCCCAAAATTCCAAGCCCAGGCTGAAGCTGAAGCTGAAGCAAGTTGGAGTGATGACAGTGATGTTGAAGGTAGTAAAAACAACAATATGGCTGAACAAGAATCAAGTAAAGATAGTGATGATCCTGATTATGTAGATGAAGCTTTCTTGTTTGAGGATGGATCTTTGGAGGATGAATCTTTGGAGGATGAACAACTGGTACAAGAAGAAGTGGAGAGTGAACAAGTGATAGGTGAACCAGTAGAAGCTGACCCTGTGGTGACTGAGCCTTGTGAAGATGAAATAGAGGCTATGGTAGTTGAACCTGTAGTGCCTAAACAAGTAGAGGTTGACCCTGTTATGACCGAGCCTGTTGTGACCAAGCCTGTTGTGACTAAGCCTATTGTAGATGAAGTAGACGAAGTGGATCCCATTATATTGGATGATACAGAATTATATGATGTGGTAGACTCGGATGATGATGGAGTTAAAGATTATCCATGGTTTATTGAGGATTCATATGAGGATGGGATAGTGTCTCTATGTACCGATATGAAATTCAAATCAGTTGATGTTCTTAGAAAAGCTTTAAGAACATAGAACATCAACAAAGGATGTGATTGTGAATTCAAGAAAAATAACAGACAAGTGGTCAGACTTGTGTGTAAGTATGATCGTGGGTTCATAGTGCATGCATCGCGTATAAGTGAGGATGAAATATTTCAAATCAAGACTTTGTATGCTGAGCACAAATGTTCCCGTACATATGACAACCACCTAGTGACATCTAAGTACATTTTATTCTCAATTTTTGCTTAGTAATTTGTATCATTATATGTGATATCATTATATATGTAATAATTTTATGATATTTTAGGTACATTATGAAAAAATTTCTTGAGGACATTCGTGACAATCTAACATGGACTATGAGTGCAATGTAGAAAGTTGCGTACAAGAAGTTGCGAGCTACTATTTCTCTGCAACAATGTTATCGAGCAAAGCGAAGGGCTTTGAATCTTATTCATTGAGATGCAAAGGACCAATATTATTGCTTACGCAACTATGGTGCCATGATTTTAGCATCAAACGAAGGAAATCGAGTCAAAATCAGCACAAGAAATGGCTCCCCTAGATATATCAAATAAAAACAGCCCAGAATGGACTATGTGTGTTTGGTGCCACTTCCACTCGTACTTTAGTTCCTGTACATGTATGTTAGGTTTGCAGCACAAAAACGTGCTTTCTTTTTGGGCTTGCGAACATTCGTCGGATTGGATGGATGTTTCTTGAAGGGTGTGATGGGAGGTCAATTATTGTCTGCGGTAGGTAAAGATGGCAATAAGACTATGTACCCATTAGTGGTTGCAGCTGTTGATGCAAAAGACAAAGCATCTTGGGACTGGTTTCTGCAGAATATAATTGATGACTTTGGGCATCCAAGTGATACCAAAACGATTTTTATATCCGACAAACAGAAGGTAAAGGCTTAAATTATGTATGCACTTGTATTTATTTAATTATTTCAGAATTTTAATGTACGATAAATATTTGTATTGTAGGGTCTCCAAGAAGTCATGAATTCTTTTATACCCAAAGTTGAGCATCGCATTTGTGTGAACCATTTGTATGCAAATTTTAAGGGCACGTTCAAGGGGCAACAATTCAAGGACTTGTTATGGCTAGCTGTAACAATAGGGAATAAGGCAAAGTTTGATGCCTGTATGGAGAAGATGAAGAAGCTACCTCAGGGAGAAGATGCATTCACTTTTCTGATGAGGAATGATCCTCAATATTGGTCAAGAAGCCACTTTAGTTCATATTACAAGACGAATCTTGTGGTGAATAACATTAGTAAATCATTTAACGCAGCAATCTTACATGGTCGTGACAAGCCTATTATACCCATGCTTGAGTGGATCAGAAGGAAGTTCATGAAAAGGTTGTGCACGTGGAGTGCAGAAATGGAGAAACACGTAGGCGATCTGTGTCCAAATATCATTAAGATAATGAATGGTCTTAAAGCTACAACATCTAATTGTCATGCAACTCCTGCTGGTGATAGAAAGTATGAGGTGGATTGTTTTGGTTCATCCAGTGTCATTGATATTAGTGCACAGACTTGTACATGCCGCATGTGGGAACTGAAAGGTATTCCATATAAGCATGCCATACCTGCCATATATGCACACCGCATGAATCTAGATCACTTTGTCGATGAGTGCTACACTAAGGAGATATTTATGACAGTATATAGTCACTTTATTATACTATCGTTGAGCAAGGATGAATGGCCAAAGACTGATGAACAAGATGTGCATCCTCCTATTATAAAGAAGCCAAGTGGATGGCCTAAGAGGAAAAGAAGGAGAGTTGCTGATGAGGCAAAGGCCAATCCGAACAAAGTATCCCATACTGGGGGTAATGTCCATTGTGGTAATTACAAACAAGTTGGGCATAACGCACGTGGTTGTAAGGCTGCAAAAATAAATGAGACTCTATGGCAAATGCGTCAACAACTTAAGCTTGAAAAATAGGCTGCAACACTTCTGCCCCATCCCAAAGATCAGAACCATCAACCAGAGCAAGCAAGAAGTCTGCTGCAGCCTCAAAATTATTGGCACGAGCTGGCAAGAAGTCCGATGTAGCTTCTAGACCATCGACAAGAGCAAGTAGGAAGTCTTCCACTGGTTCTCTACCATCGTAGTTAACACAAGAATAAAGATGTTCGATTTGATGGTAGTTTATTTTGAAGTGACAAGATTATGTGTTAGTCACTTGGTCGATCTAATTGATCCACCCATTTTGTAAGGATGATTTGTGTTGTTGAACTAGTTAAACTTCTGAATACATTTGTAAGGATAATTCAGCTTTCTTAAGCTTTTTACAGTAAGCATACTTGCAACCAGCTTTCTTAAACTTTTGTCTACAAGGATGTTTGAATTTGTGTTAATGGCAGTAAGCTTTCTTAAACTTTAGCTATTCTTTAAGCAACTTGATAACCTTTCTTTAAGCAACTTTTGTCTACTACTTAATGGCAGTGACCTTTCTTCAATTGCACTGCATACTTAGTTGATACAAAGTCATTTGCACTGCATACTTACTTAATATATAAACCCATATCACAAGCATACTTACTTAATACATAAACCATATGACAAGCATACTTAATACATAAACCACATTACAAGCATACTAAATACAATCAAAATTAGCACAAGAAATTTCTTCAACTTTAGCTTTTTTTTAGGCAACTTGATAAGCTGATATTGTTCTTCAATCTTAACTTCTAGCAAAGCATACTTGTCTTCAACTTTTTCAAGTTCTATCTCCAGCACAATAGTCTCCTCTTTCATACTCCTCAAATTAGCTTCTAAATCATCAACGGTAGAAGAGAGAGCCAATATCCATTCTTTTTTCTGCTTAATAGACCCGAAAAATGACAACAACAGATCTATTCCCCACTTGCACGATGGTGGATCTTGCCACATGAAGAAATTACACTTTTTCTCACCATTTTTGTTGTAACATCTGCATCTGTAGAATCATCTCCCAGCATTTTGTGATATTTTTGCCATCTGCAATGTCAGAGGGATACCATAACCACATGTCTTCACCTTGCAAATCTCGGAATTCATACCTTATTGGTTTTCACGAAATAAGAAAGGGTCGGCTGGGCTATTTTGGGCTTGCACGGGGAGTCTGGGTTTTTGAGTTTCACGAGAGTATGGTTCCACCCGAATGTTGGAGACTCAGAGGGAGAAGAAGGTCGAAGTCTTGAAGAGGTTGAAAGGAGAAAAAAATTCAAGTTTGGAGACGTTGAAGGGAGGGAGAAGGGGGAATTAGGTTAGGTTAGGGTTAATAAAACAAGAGGGGGTTTTTTGAAAATTATTAAAGCAATCGGGTATTATTTTTGTAAACAAAAACTCAATACATGTCGTGAATTCGTCAAGTTAAGTTCGCTGAGCTGGAATGCCAAGTCACCTGTAAAACAATGTTGTTTTGGTCCCGGGCAAGGGAGTTACTGCCCGTGAAGTCCTTTTGAAACCTCATGGTTGTTTTGGATATTTTTGAAACCACAGGTTGCTAAATGTCAATTCGTGAAACCACAGGGTACTAAGGTAAACTTTTCCCAAAAATAAAGAAGAACTAGCTAGGTTGGTCAATACAAAATATTTATCTTTAGCTTTAATGAAAAACTTAATCCTAACACTAAACATTAATCCTACCCCTAACATTCATCCTAATGCAAATACTAAGTTGATACATTAAGCATAAATACAAGATTTCATTTATTTTATTTGTCAAAAAATGTTAAAAAGTAAACTCTAATTCTAAAGAATTAATTTAGGGTAAATTAACCTAAGGTTCTTAGTTTATGCCCGTTTTTGTTGTAGGATCCCTGACTTATAAAAATTTGATCTAAGAACCCTAATCTATATTGAAATATTGGTGAGAAGTCGCTGGATGACGTCAGTACCCTTTTTTTAATTTTTTGTCATAAAAATGATCATTATACCCTTAAACTAAAAAATTATAAATGACTAGCTTCATCCTTTCTTCTTCTCCGACTTCATCCAGTTCACGTACATCTTCATCAACTTGACCGTCAAAAATCAAAATCACTATCCATCTTTTCCCTTACTCTCGAATCCACCATCTCCAAATCTTTAGGATACATCAAAATCCCTCTTGGATGAGTTGTGCGCTGATGGAGGAGGAGGATTCCTCGCCGTCGCAACCCTCGAATGAGACGATAGGGCATCAGACAAAGAAGAATTAGTTAAACGACACCGGGGAGGTAAAGAGGATCCATTCGCCGATATCCACAGGTCTTCTATGAACGGAAAACTTCTGTGATAAGTAGAGCTTGAGACCGGAAAAAGAGGCTGCAAGGAGACTGGCGAACGCGGTCAAGCTCGCGGTGGTTTCCGTATGAAACTAAGAGAGGAAGTTGTTGGCGATGTACTAGGTGGCATTCTTGGCGTAGTTCCGCCTGGCATACTCCTCTGAATTCGATTCAACTACAGCAGAGAAGCTGCAAAAACTAGGTGAGCGGAGGAGCGAGCAGCTCCAGCGACCTCGAGAAATTCAAACATAATAAAAGAGGTGTGAGCTAGGGTTTCCAATTGCAAGCGACGTACGAAATTGTAAAGGGTACAAGTACTAACTTTAAAGTGCGGAGGTCGATGAAGTTGGAAATGCCGTCATGGTTCTCGATTTGGTTGGCTTAAGGTTGAAGAAGATGGTTTTTTTGGCTAAGGGTATTTTGGTCAATTGCATGACAAAAAAACGAAAAAAGAACTAATTTCTCAACCAAAGACCTAATAACAATATTTCGCTATAAAAAAATCATATATTTAATTCAAATAATCTAGGAATCCTAGAAAAACAGGCATAAATTAGGAACTTGAGATTAATTTAAATTTAATTCAGACTCTATTCAAATTCGAAAATTATAATTTTTATTTTCATTTAAAGTTTAGATGAATTTGATGCGTCACCTCGAACTACAAACAATATCATTGTTTGTCCCATGCGAGGCGGACTAAATTACAAAAACAAAAACAAAAACAAAAACAAAAACAAAAACAAAGGAAGGAAGCAAAATACAAAAATAAAATTCTAAAGGAGTAATAGAGGGAGGGTAATAAGATGGGTAAGGTGGTGGAGAGCAGCAGCAAGAAGAAGAAGAAGAAGAAAGGGAGGCCTTCTTTATTGGATCTCAAGAAACGCTCCCTCCTCAAAGAAGAACAGAAGCACAACCCCAATCCCAGTTCTACCCCTCCCCCCATTTACAATTCTGCCACTCCCCTCCGCCGCAACCCCCAAGATGACGTGGCAGATGAGGACGATGACCAAGGTGGCGTCAGGAAGCGAAAGTTCGACGCCATTGGGGATGGATCTGCGCCTAAGGTGCCCTTTCTATCCCCCCCTTCTTTATTCTTGTTTTGAAAAATAAAAAGAAAGCTTTTTCGTGGAAATTCGTGGGATTATTTTTGCTCTTTTTGGAAGCAAGGGGATTTGTAGAGTACAGCTCCCAGGTGTTTTGAGTTTTTTTGGTTGAAAAAAATTGTGGGTTAAATTGTTTTGGTTGACTTTATCTGGGTGTTTCTTTTTTAGTTTTAAAAGAATCTGTCTTTATTTATTTATATATATTTGTATTAGGTGCAATATTAATGGGTTTTTTTCCTTCTCCTTAGGTTGTCATATCTGCTTAAAAGTGTGGATTTGTCTTTTTCTCGGTTACTGTCGTAATCTTCTCTTCCCCTTCCTCTTTTTTCGGGTGTTATCCATTTTCTATTTTTGTACTTTGAAGTTTGAAGCCCCCTTTGTTTACTTTTCTATTTTCTCAGAGCACTAGTACTTTACTCATTTTGTTTCTATTTTTCTTTGTTAGTATCCCTTTGTTAATGGTATTTAATATTGGTTTGATGATCTTTGCTGTGTCCAGGGAGGGAACTCTAGTTCTGGCCCCAACCATGTTCAAGGTTTGTGTTTTTTCTTTTTAAATTTTTTATTTAAACAATTGAACCTACATTCCGAAACTTTTGACGACTTTGAGTTTTGTGTCTCGTTTTTTCTTCTTGCAAGCTCTGGAGTTTGACATTACTGATTCTCTTATTTGTCCTAACAACTTTTGTTGTTCTATTTCTTGATTACAAAATGTGCAGAACCGGGACCCGCAACTCCTTTACCTGATAAAAAGCTCTTACTGTTTATCCTCGACAGGCTTCAAAAGTAAGTCTACTGTAAATCTCCGTCTTTTCTCTCTTCCATTTTTTGAGTCTACGATGCTGCTGCTCTGTTAGTTCTCAACTCATCAAGGGTTGCGGCTACTTTATGGATGACAATGCAGGAAGGATACTTATGGTGTTTTCTCTGAACCCGTGGACCCAGACGAGGTTGGTCACTCACCGCCTATTAGACATTTGGTTCATGCTGTATTGAATTTGATCTAGATCTATTACGTATGCAGCTTCCGGATTACCATGAAATCATTGAGCATCCCATGGACTTTGCAACTGTCAGGGATAAGGTTGCTGGGGGAGCTTACACAACTTTGGATCAGTTTGAGGTTTGATTAAATTTTTCTACTGTCTTTTATATATAGTTTTCCTCTTTGTTTATACCGCTGGTTTCAGTCTCCGAGACTAACGAGCTACCTGACGTGCACTGAGTGCCCTTGCGCTTACTTATTGCATCTGACTGACAATTCTGTAATGCCTTCTTGTGCTGTTATGATGTATATTGCCAAGAACTCAGGGCACATTAGACTCGACAGCTAATTAACTGACAAGGGTTACTGCCAAAAGCTTGGGGCACTATGACTCGAGATCTAAACTGGGTTAATGTTATTGGAGTTCGTATTTTGCTTTTTGTTTCTTGTTATAATTATTCATGTTTTGCACGTCTTTCTTTGAGTATATGCCCTCGTTGCAATAATTTACTTTGAACATGCATCACATCAGAGCAGAAAAAAGCTGTCCCCTGGACTCTCATGCTATGCATACCAAGACACTCATGTGCTTTGTCATGAATGTGATTCTTGTTAGAACGTGGTTTGCTTATGTCAAGTTCGGTTCATGGGACCAATCTTTTTCTTATCCTGAGTTTTGAATGAAACAATGAGCTGATCTGATAACTGTCCAGTTTGTTGATTCCTTAAGAAACAATGCGTTTTTTCTCCGCTAACAATTTCTGAAGTTTCCTTATTGCCATGCAGAGTGATATTTTCTTGATTTGTTCTAACGCAATGCAATACAATGCCCCAGATACCATCTATTTCAGACAGGTATGTCTGATCTGACCCGTGCAATTGTTATCTTAGAAGTTACCTGTGTATGGTTTAAGATTCCTGACCTTTCTTCAGGCTCGATCCATACATGAGCTGGCCAAAAAGGATTTTGAGAACTTGAGGCAAGATAGTGATGATAATGAGCCAGAACCGAAGGTGGTGAGGAGAGGTAGACCACCTACCAAGAATTTGAAGAAAGCGCTGCAGAGACTTGGATTGGACCGTGCTGGTTCTGAGTTGTCCTCTAATGCAACTCTTGCTGCTGGGTCCGAGGGGACAACCACGCCCAATGCTGATCCCAGGGAAGTACCTCATTCTTCTGACAAGCTCAATGGCTCTCGTAATGATTCTTTTTGGAAAAATGAAGGAAAATTTGAGAGGAATGTAGAAGCAGCAGGTTTTTAACTTTGCTATCAATTATCTTGCTAACTATTTCCAATTTCAGTTCTTGATGCTTATCCATTTTTCAAAAGAAGCTTGAATAGTTTGCCTTTATCTGGCAGTCTCGGCGATTAAGGGCTTGAAGCCTGGCAAGAAGCCTAGTGCACTTGAAGAGAACAGGCGTAACACCTACAAGCAGTTTCATGCTTCTACTGTTGCGCGAGAGCCTTCAGTTTTGACCACTTTTGATGCAGAGAGGAAACAGTTGATGGCTGTAAGTGTCAATAGTTGTGCTTGTCATATCGCTTTATTCCTACTTAGGAAGCTGCAATCTTCTTTTGCCATGCACTGAAGTTGTAGAAGCGTGTATGGCTGCAATAAGTTAAAAAATTTAAGGAAAATAAGATGTCTGGTTTTTCGGTTTGGTTTGCATCTATTCACTCTTTGCTCTTATGTGATTCAGGTAGGTCTTATGTCAGAGCATGGTTATGCGAGGAGCCTGGCTCAGTTTTCTGCTAATATTGGATCAGTTTGGAAAATAGCTTCAAATAAGATAGGAAGGTCGTTGCCACCAGGAGTCGAGTTTGGGCCAGGCTGGGTCGGTGAAAATGACATCCCGCCTCCCAGACCATTGTTTTTTTGTTCACCCTCATCAACTCAGGTGTCACTGTTGTGGTCTTTCTCTGTTCCCTCAAACCAATATGATGGACTGTCTCTAGGTGACCAATCCAGAGAGGAGAATGTGCAGGAGAAACTGGAAGGTGATGATCTTGGAGAGGAATCGGTGCCTCCTATTTTCTTGGATCAGGTGTCTTCATCTCCTTCTGCATCACTTGTATGCCCGATGATTCTTCGTGAGATGAACGGATTTAACGATACCTGTGGATTTAGTGTCTCTCCCAAGTTCAAAAAAGTGGGTGGCAGCCGAACTTCCAGTTTTAGTTTTCAGCCGCCTCAGATGGTTGATAGGGTTTCCAGGACGAATGCTAACAGACTCCGACCGGTTGCTAGTAGTAGCTTCAGTTCAGGCAACCCTGTGACTGCCGAAAATTCAAGTGTCTCAAGTCTTGTGGCTGCACGGCCGAATTCGGGGAGTAACATGAAAGAAGTATCCAGGCCAGGGCTTCAACCACAATCTTCATGGCAAGCAGCATTTCTGCGGTAGTCACCCGTCCTTGATCAAAGGTTGTTGCCGCTTGGGAAAACAGCATTGTCGGCTCCTCCGGACCTGAATGTCAGCTTTAAGGGACCAGTTTCTCCGAGTTCAAGACAGCCGGATGCTGCGCAACCGGATTTAGTGTTACAACTATGAGAACTCATATGATCAAGTAACAACAGAGGTAGATTTTGTTGTTAGTGCTCGTAGCTTATAAGGAGGATTCCTATAGAAGGTAACTCCGTTGGTTCGAGCCATCCTAGCCAGGCCTAATTTGTAGCATTGTGGCTTTAGATAATTCTAATGTACAGAGACAATTGTATCCTAATTCTTAGGATTGCGACTCGAGAAGGCAAGCTTGTCTTGATGTACAAGCATGTTGTCAGATCCTTAACTTCATAAATTTGTCTTAAGCGAATGGTGGCAATCTGATTAAGATTCTTTAATAGCGATTAGATACAGTCCAATGATTTCCTTAACTTCATAAAGTTGTGTTCGTCTTTGGTTGGATTGTGGGATTATTAATGTTGGATTTAATTCCTTCGCAAGCATTAATGGTGAAGCGATCAACTATGTAATTAAATAATAAGATGACTCACCGACCGAAAAAATAATAATAAGAAGACTCCTCCCACCACATTAATATTTTCTACATGTGATCCACACGCACCCCTTCCATATTACTTCAGTGCATTGCAACCCAGCAACCAAAATTGGCAAATGACCTAACAACTAGGAAAATTTGCTATCTGGTCTGGCCTGGCCTGGTTAAAAAATGAATTGGTCAATTCATTGTCGATTATTTTTAATAAGTCAGGTTAGCTAGATGGTGTTACAAACTCGGATAACTATTCCTTTTTAATTAATAGTATTTAGAGTTGAGGACGACTTTTACTCGGCAGAGTTTGTGTTGGGTGGATGATCGATCACACAATTGTCCTGTCCAATCATAAGTCGGCCGAAAAAAAGTCAACCATTTTGAACCCTACCACCCTAAACGTGAAATTTGCTCCCGCAATTTTTAATCCTATTCTTATTTCAATATTATATTGTACTATTCCTTCGTTCCTCGTATTTTATTGATATCTACCTAAAAAAGAATAAAGCAAGACAAAGGAGGCAAAAAATTGTCCTCTTATCTTCCGCATTTGCCTTGCACTTTGCCACATTTGCAATTTTACATAGTCTAAGAAAGGAAAGGAGAAGGGGACATTTTCCGAATAATAAAAACTAATCAAATTTTCTTTAAAGAAGAAAGGGTCAATTTATGTAAAATGAAGTAGATCTCAGTCGGTGGAATGAGAACATATCCACAGTATTATTAACGGAAATGTTTAATAAAAACTAAAATATGGGGACTGAGTCCATATACTTTGACCGACAAAAAAGATTCAAAAGATTGGGACACACGGCAGTTTGACTTGGAAATTAAAAACGCCGGCGAAACCACTCTTCATCATCATCATCATCTCTTGCACTAAATTGCTCAAAGACTGACCGACCTGGTCTTCATTTCCCATTTAATTTCCCCTCACTCCCCTTCTTCTTCCGACAAAGACAAGCTGCAACTTGAAGACACAACTTAAAAGGGTCCTTCAAAGTTGGAAGTTTTTAATATCGGGAGGATGGGGAACTGTTGGTGCTCCCCAGGCAATCACAAAGTTGACGTTTCTTCCTTTTCAACCACCGCCCATCTTCATTCTGGTATTATCTCTCTCTATGTATATATACTCTTACAAGTACCAAAAATATACTTTGATCAAACGAGAGAGTTATCTTTAAGAAAAAATTTGATGACCGAGTTGTTATAACCTAACCAATCTCGGATTCGAGTTCTTAGAACTTAGTAGTGTTAAATACTTGTTAGGAGAATTTTGCCACTTTTCGACTCGAATTTGGATTAGTTGTCCGAGTACTAAACCAAAAAATATATTCATGCAAATTATTAAAGTTAAAGATTCAATCTTCTGATTAATTGGTTGTTGGTTGGCATCTTCAGTTTCATCAGTGACAGAGGAAGGGTCATCATCTCACACAGTCAGCAATAGGACCTGTTCTTCGCAAGGTAGCAAGGCGGCGACTTCTTCTTCGAGGGGCAGCAGCAACATCTCCTCCAACAGTCAATTCTCTGCGGCCAGCGGAGACGAAGCCTTCCCCAACGGCTTAATACTGTCCACTCCCAGCTTGAGGGTGTTCACATTTGCTGAACTGAGGGCTGCCACTAGGAATTTCAGATCAGATACCGTCCTTGGAGAAGGCGGCTTCGGGAAAGTCTTCAAGGGCTGGCTTGATGACAAGGCCCCTGGGAAGAGTTCAAGCGCTACTGTCATTGCTGTTAAGAAATTGAATTCCGAGAGTATGCAAGGCTACGATGAATGGCAGGTAACTCGGCTCGTCTCTGAACTAAATCAAAGCAACCTTTTGTTTGATTTCCTTGTATGATCAGTAGAAAAGTTCTGCTTTGTCCCTATAATGTTGTTCGTGGTTCTTCACTTTCCGGTTTTAATCATTTGCTATGAATTGTAACAAATGTAGCCTGGTCAGTTTTGAGAAAAGAGTTTGATCGAACATGTAAATGTAACCCACAAAGCCATACAAAAAAACTTAAAACACAAACCCGATGCTTGCGACAGTGAGCAAGCTGCTTTGTTACTAGTTTACTCCATGGGTCCCACTGATTTGTTGTTTGGCCAAATGTAATTGAGTTCATTTCGTGGTTGCTGTTGTATAACTGATGTAATAATTGCGACGTATTGGCGTAGGCCGAAGTTCTATTCCTGGGAAGGCTTTCTCATCCCAACCTTGTAAAGCTGCTAGGGTACTGCTTTGAAGAAACAGAGCTGCTTCTTGTTTACGAGTTCATGCAGAAAGGAAGCCTGGAGAACCATTTATTTGGAAGTGAGAGCCTCTGCTGAATTTTTGGCCAAACTATAGTTTCTGCTGATTAATTTTATTGATAAATATATCAAGTCAACTTGTGCAGGGGGTTCAACTGTTCAGCCGATTCCATGGGACACAAGACTCAAGATTGCTATCGGAGCTGCTAAAGGGCTTTCCTTCTTACACACATCGGAAAAGCAAGTGATCTACAGAGATTTTAAGGCATCAAACATACTGCTTGACGGGGTACCACTATAACTCGCCTTAACCGCACTAAATGTTTCTCTAATGGTTCTTTTTTTTTATGCACAATTTAGCAGCATGTTCTTAAAACGTGAACGTACTGCAGTGCTACAACGCTAAGTTATCGGACTTCGGGTTGGCAAAGCTCGGTCCTTCAGATAGCCAATCACATGTGACGACCAGGGTGATGGGAACTCATGGATATGCAGCTCCGGAGTATGTAGCAACAGGTAGCCAATTCCCTTTGTCAACTATGTAGTTGGTTTTTAAATTTTTCTGGACCTCGATCCATTCACCTAATATTTGATGCGAAAACCAGGCCATCTATATGTGAAAAGCGACGTTTACGGATTTGGTGTTGTCCTCATTGAGATTCTGACCGGATTGCGAGCACTTGATCCAACACGTCCCAGCGGGAGAGAACAGTTGGTTGACTGGATCAAGCCATTTCTATCAGATAAAAGAAAGCTGAAGACCACTATGGACTTCCGCTTAGAGGGCAGGTATCCTTCGAAAGCTGCAATACGCATAGCTCAGCTGGCTCTAACCTGCATCGAGTCGGAACCCAGGAACCGACCATCGATGAAGGAAGTAGTGGAGAAGCTGGAGCAGATTGAAGCGTCGAAAGAAAGAGCACTGGAGCCTAGGAGGCTTCATCGTCCTGCAGCTCGCCAACATGTACATACATCTTTGCAGCATCGTTCTCCGTTGCATCCGATGCCGAGACCGGAGGGAAGTAGTAGATCTCATCACCATCAGCACCTTCCTCCCAAACTAAGGTGACAAGGTCTTTGGACGAGAATGTAAGTTTGACACTGTTACTTGCGTGTCAGGACAGCCAAATCGTTTCTATACTTGGCTTAGCAGTTGTAGGAAATTAAAGATGGTTGTGTGTTGTTATTAGTTCTTGTTTGTAGCATTTTCTTCTGCATATTATGAAATCGCTATGCTGTTCCAACTTGTTGTATTCAAAGTAGTACTGTACGGCTTTTGATTGATCCTCGAGAATATAATATTTCTCATTATCTCGTAGCATGTATTTTGGTAGAATAATATGGTGAATACGACAATTTATTTTTATAAAAATATGATATTTCTTGTTGGTGACTAGAGAACTAATTAAAAAAGAGTGATAAGTCTCATAGAGAGAATAATTTCAATTAACTCCATCGATCTCAGATTGTGTAAATTGAACCAGGAGTGCGCAAACACGAGCCAAACCAACTTTTTCTCGCAAACACGAACCAGGATTGTGTTAACTGTTAAACTCTTCTTTTGACTTAGAGGATCTAGTAGACAATCCTCCGTCTGAGCTGGCACAGCTCCTTTTGTATGATTTCGATCCTAATTAATGAATGTCCTGCCTTTTATTAAAAAAAAAACAATTTCTTGCAGTTGAAGGTATATTATAGGAATAAAGTTTATTTAATCCTCTCAAGTTGTAAAAAAAAAAAATGAATACCTCGTACTTCAAATTAGCTCAAATAGCATGTTGTACCTCCTGAAATAAATGATTTCAAGGTTTTAATTGTCCTATTTTATGAGGTACAAGGTGTTATTTGCGCTGATTTAAAAATACCAGTTGCTAATTGCCCTTTTCGTGAAAGTAGAGGGGTATAAATAAATGACATTCTTTCCTATATTATAATAAGATCTCTGTCATTTTCCACTACCTGATTTCTAGAAGAAGTTTCACTGAACTGGTGGATTCAATCTGAAGGAAAAAATGAACCGACAACGACCTAATAAATCCGATCGAACTGTCACCCAGAAAAATAAATTTGATCGAACCGTGATCTCGATATAAGAGAAAATTACATATAGATATTCTGTGGTTTTACCAATTACTACTTAGATCCCATGTAGTGTCACAATCACAAAACAAGTTGAACTCATTTCAATTTTTATCACCGACTGATCTTGAAGACCGGTTCATAATTGTTTTGGACAAACAATGTCGTTTTGACACTTACGTGGAGCACCATGATAACAACTGGGATTTGTCGTTACTAACTTGTCGAAGGATAAATTATCAAACTAATACATGATTAATTTTTGATTTTTTTCAAAAACATCCTCTTTTTCCTCCCCTTATTTTTCTTCGTCCCCACCTTCCTGATCCTCCTCCTCCTCCTCTCTCTCCCTCTCTCTCTCCTCCCCCTCCTCCTCTCTGTCTCCTCTCTCTACTCTCCTCCCTTCCCTTGTTCCTCATCCTCGTGGAGATCCAAGGAATCCAAATGTTGAAAACGGGTCAACGAACCATAAATAAAAGATGCAAAAAAGAAAAACACCAAAGAGCAAGTCTCAATAAAGATAATTGGACTCCCCCTAGCGAGTCGTAGAAACGTAGAATCTCTGGCTGGAGGGGCTCGCCAAAGCTATGGTGGAGGCGACGTCTACGACAAAGGTGAAGTTCCAAAAGGTAACGAATGATGTGGGGAGCATCAACAACAATATCCAGGGAGGAGGTGTGGCCGATGGTGGAGGGGCTCGCCGAAGCTACGGTGGAGGCGGCGTCTACGACAGAGGTGAAGTTTCAAAAGGTGACAAGGGATGTGGGGAGTAGCAGCAACAATATTGAGGGAGGAGGTGTGGCCGACTATGGAACAACTCCTTATCCCGTTCCTCTCAATCTCCCCTTCCAGAATCGACCGAAATGCGAGCATTGGATCGAGAACGAAGGAGAAGGAGGGTGATTTGGATTTTGGATTTGGATTTCGGGGCGGGGAGTTTAGGATTTCGGGACGGGGAGCTTACGGGCGGCAATGGAGGAAAAGATGTTTAGATTTTGAGTTTTGGGTATGATTTCGGGACGAGGAGCTTAGGGGCGCAGAGGAAAGAATATCGAATTTTGGGTAGAGGAAGAAGAAGAGAATAGGAAGCGAAAGAGATAGGAGGAAGAAGAGAAGGGAAGTGGTTTTTTTTTTAAAAAATTGTTATTATATTTGGTGCTAAAATAGAAATTTTACACAAAGCATCGACTTATCATTGTATAAAATACGTGTCAGTACAATTCGGTTTGAACGACACCGTTCCACAAAAATAAATTGGACCAGAGTTTGGGACCAGTTTGTGAAATTTTTTGAATAAGTTGAACCTGTTGTACGATTTTGAAATCACAATGTACCCAAGTAATAATCGATACAATTATATGGTACCTATGTACTTTTCTTAAATACTGATCATGATCATTATCATGTTAATAATATTATAATAATATCATAAATAAATCGAGGCCAGCAAGAAATTAACCCATACATATAAACATAAATACAATACAGTGATTCTCTCTCTCTCTCTCTCTCTCTCTCTCTCTCTCTCTCTCTGGGGTTTCTGTGAGTAACAAACACCACGTTCGTTCGTTAGTTCGTGTAAAGCTTCATTGTACTTTGGAGTGAGTTTGGACATGACAGGGAAACACAACCAAATTAGCCCTAAATAGTAAGGGGCGAGAGAGAGCGCATCTCATCTCATCAATTAAGGGATGGGCTTCCAACTAATACCATTAGTCGTCCTCTTCTACCTCGTATGTGTATTTCTTACTATTAATTCTCGAACCCATTCGATGAAATGAATCTGATTCATAATTTCTATGTTGCAGGTTACATCTGATCTGGGTCTGGTCTCTGCAGATTCACTCATCAACTCACCCATGTAATTAATATTAGTAATAATAATGATATCATCCTTTTTTTCCCTAGTTGACCCATCAAAAAATTCTTCGTCTTTCACCTATTATCATTATTCCCTCCATTGTTATTGTTGTTGTAGGAATCTTTGCGGGGGATGCAGCAACCACCGTGACTCCAAGGTTCTTCCTCTTACGCCGCTCTTTCTTCTTCCCCTGCTTCTCAAGTTGCAATCTTTAGTTGGGTTATGCGACCATTGTGTTTGGTTTCGACGGTTCATGCCTTGTCTAGAATTATCCGCTCTTCACTTAATTACTGAGTTAGGACGTGAACCTTGCTGGATTCTCTCACCATTCTGCTTTCCGTGGGAAGGTGGTTGGATGAAAGTGTGTGATCTTATGACACACGAAATGCGTGTTTGCAGCCGAAAACGGTGTTGCATTTGTGGTTCGTGAGAGTCACCACCATTTTAAAACCGATGTTCTGGCTAGTAATAGAGGTGATTTTTGGGGGAAAAAAGGGTTTACTAATTACTGAAATCTTTTGGCCCATTTAGATCTATATGGTTGGTTGGTCCGCAGCGATAGAAATTCCAAGTCCAAACAATTTTGGCTGAAACTTTGATCTAACCTGTGATAGAGTATCCATTCTACTAAGTTATCCACTGCCGATGCTCTTACCTTCTAGTGACTAATTTCTTAAGGCAAGAAAAGATCATAGTGATTCTTGGATCATATGCATGAATCTGTTATATGCTAAACTCATTTAAATACTAATCGGATGGTGTAATCGTGGCGAAGCAGGAGCAGATAAGCTCACCGGGGCATGCAAATCTTCTTGATAAGGTATGGAATGGTGCCTAATCTAAGATGAATAGAAAAAGGTTGATACTGCATTTTAGTGTTGCCAGAGAAATTTGAATGGTCATCCTCTTTTGTTGCACCTTTTTTCGTCCAGGACATAGACATACTTGCAACATACAGTGACACCTCGGGTTCTGTCAGAATAAGTAGAGTAAAGATGAAAGACCTATCTCCTTCATGGGTATTGAAGAATCCTGGAGATAAAGATGAGGATCATATGAACTATGCCCAGGTGAGTTCAATTGGCTTTGGCATTCTGTTCCGGATTGCAGTTGCGACTTCAAGATCATGATGCCATTACGGCTCCAATGCTGTCCATCTTTTTTATGGATCTTTAGGTCGAATTGATAAGACTTTTGATTTGTTCCTACCCTGAGTTCCTGAAGGTCCTTTTTTTCCTTTTGAAGTCAGAAGATCTAGTGGAAGGAGGTTCAGGGCTTAAAGATGTTAAATATCAAGCGAGAGGTGGTATCCAGTATCCTAAGCCACCACTGACTCCTGTGAAGCTCAAGCGAAAGGTGAATTTGTCAGCACTTTCTATTATGCAATGTTGTTCATTTCTTTGCAGATAATCTGAATCTTCACAACTCCTTCCTTTGCAGGTGATGCGACAGAAAAGGAGGTACCTCAGAACAGTGGTGCTTATTCAGCAAGGTAAAAGTGCCGACAATGAGACAGAAGAAGCTGCGTTCAGACAAGCTCAGAGCTTGGACACAACAATTAAGGGCAAGTACAGCATATGGAGGAGAGATTACGAGAGTCCCCGTTCTGACTCAGTCTTAAAATTAATGAGGGACCAGGTTATAATGGCCAGAGCCTATGCGAATATCGCCAAGTCTACTAATGAAACAACTATATATAGCTCTCTCATGAAGCACTTGAAATATAGCCAATATGCTATAGGTGAAGCAACAACTGATGCTGAGCTTCATCCCAGGTATGGATGCATTCTCTGTTAGCAGTTAAACATATGGAGCCACATGGTTGGCGGTGTTCTTCCAGCACGACCTTTGATGTTTGTTCTGCAGTGCACTTGACCAAGCGAAGGCAATGGGGCATATCCTATCTACAGCAAAAGATAGATTGTTCGAATGCCCTACAATGGAGAGGAAGCTTAGAGCCATGCTTCAGTCAACTGAGGACAACGTGAGTTCACTGAAGAAGAAGAGTGCGTTTCTGATCCAGCTTGCTGCCAAAACAGTCCCAAGACCGTTGCATTGTCTTCCTTTGCAACTTGCTGCTGAATACTATCTGAATGGTCATCGGAACAAGGGCGACTTAAACCAAGCAAAACTGGAGGATCCTTCTCTTTATCACTACGCTATATTTTCTGACAATGTACTTGCAACTTCTGTGGTTGTCAATTCAACGGCGTCACATGTAAAGGAACCCGAGAAGCATGTTTTCCATGTAGTCACTGATAAGCTGAACTTTGCTGCAATGAAGATGTGGTTCATCATGAATCCGCCTGCGAATGCCACTGTCCAAGTGCAGAATATTGATGATTTCAAATGGTTGAATGCTTCGTATTGTTCTGTGATACGCCAACTTGAATCATCCAGGATGAAGGAGTACTATTTCAAGGCAAATCATCCTTCATCCATCTCTGCAGGCTCTGATAATCTGAAGTACAGGAATCCAAAGTATTTATCGATGTTGAATCATCTAAGATTTTATCTTCCTGAAGTTTACCCAAAGCTGGACAAGATCCTCTTTTTGGATGATGATATTGTAGTGCAAAAGGATTTGACGCCTCTCTGGTCTGTCAATCTGCAAGGGATGGTAAATGGTGCAGTAGAAACTTGCAAGGAGAGCTTCCACAGGTTTGACAAGTACCTCAACTTTTCCAATCCAAAGATATACGAGAACTTCGATCGAAATGCATGTGGCTGGGCATATGGAATGAACATGTTCGACTTGAGGGAGTGGAAAAAGCGAAACATCACTGGAATATATCATCGTTGGCAAGATGCGGTAAGTCCGAGTGCCTCCTTCGTTGCTGAGCTTTGTCGTCTAGGTTCTATTCTCCTGTCTGTTCTGGCTCATATATAGAGTTGGTTGTGCAGAATGAGGACAGAACGCTGTGGAAGTTGGGGACGCTGCCTCCCGGGCTCATCACTTTCTACAACCTAACACATCCTTTGGACCGGACATGGCACTCACTGGGACTCGGATACGATCCCGCACTCAACCAGACGGAGCTGGACAACGCTGCAGTGGTGCATTACAACGGAAACTACAAGCCGTGGTTGGATCTGGCAATCAGCAAGTACAAGTCGTATTGGACTAAATATGTACAGTTTGATAACCCCTATCTCCAGCGCTGTAATATCGTAAACGAATGACTTGTTCCTTGGAAACATTTTTGAGATGAGGAATTGAAAACAGGTCAATGGTTAGCTAGAAGAAGCTTAAATGAGAAAGTATACTTGATTGATTTGTTCTATTGACTGAGGTCAATAAAATGTGGACGTAGTAAAGTTCACTTGTTATGTGTTTTTTTTTTCTCTTCTGTTTGCGGCAAGACAAGACATTGGACATTGATATCAGCTTCTACTTTAACAAGGGACCGGATTTCAGGACGGTCCTAAAACATTTTACACGTCCACGATGGCGTTTGGAAAGTCAGCTATTCGTTGACCTTTTAAAATGAAAGAAGTCTTCGTAGTATATTAGCGTAAAAGCTGTCACCTTTGGTTGTTATTAGAGTAGTAATGAGGTTGGCTCGTCCATGGAGATGGAGCGGGAGACTAGTCCATACCCTACCACTGAACGAAACACATTCGCTGCACCCTATCTCTGTGACCAATTCTACGTTGAGCCTCTACTTCAAAAGCCGCCAATTCGACGCCGCTCTCGGGCTCTTCCACGCCATGAGAACCCGCGACTCGGTCTCTTGGAACATTGTGGTTCATGGGTTCCTCGACTCTGGCTGTTTCCTGCCAGGCCTGCATTGGTTCCGCCTTGCTCGCCGGTTCGCCACCTTCGAACCCAACGTTTCCACCCTGGTGCTCGTTCTCACGGCTTGTTTCGAGCTCGGAGCTAGACGTGCAGGGGAAATGCTGCACGGATACTTGATCAGGAGCGGCTCCTTGTCAGTTTTGTCGGTTCAGAATTCGCTGCTCAGGCACTATTTTACCGTCGGATGCTCCGGGGAGAAGCTGTTTGGTGAAATGCCCCACAGGGATGTTGTATCTTGGAGTGTCGTGATTGGTTGGCATGTCAAGAGCGGAAATGCCGCAGTTGCCTTGGCCATGTTCAAGGAGATGGTTTCTCTGCCAGGCAATGAACCTGACGGGGTGTTGCTGGTCACGGTTCTTAATGCCTGCACAAAGTTACAGGACTTGCGGATTGGAGAGCCGCTGCATGGTTTGGCTGTTCGTCGGGGACTGGATGGGGACCTGTTCGTTCAGAATTCCTTGATAGACATGTATTCCAAGAATGGTGAGGCCGGATCTGGTTTCAAGGTTTTTTATGACATGCCTGTAAGAAACCTCGTCTCCTGGAACTCCATGCTATCTGGACTTGTCCAGAACGAAGAGTTTGACGAAGCTGTGACCTTGGTCCACAACATGGCAAAGGAAGGGATAGATCCAGATAATGTCACTTTGGTGAATATTCTTCAACTTGCGAAGCATCTCGCCCACCCGTATCTGACCAAGTTGGTTCATTGCTTCATAATTCGTCGTGGGTGCGACTGCAATGACTTAGTTTCAACTACGTTAATTGACGCCTATACAAATTGTGATCTAGTCGAGCTTGCATGGGAAGTCTTTGTCGGGATGAAGAGAAAAGACGTAGTCTCGTGGAGTACAATGATTTCCGGCTTTGCGGGTTGTGGCAAGCCAGAGGAGGCACTAGCTGTTTTCCGAGAGATGAATGCAAGGGAAGTGATTGCTAATGCGGTTACCATCACCATTCTTCTTGACGCATGTACTGTTTCAGCTCAGATTAAGAAGTCCAAATGGGCACATGGGATAGCAGTTCGATGGGGTTTGGCTTCGGAGGTGGCTGTCGGGACAGCCATTGTGGACATGTACTCCAAGTGCGGGGACGTTGAAGCATCAAGGAGGGCCTTTGAGCAGATTCCTTGCAAGAATGTGGTGACCTGGAGCGCGATGATTGCCGGATGCGCCATGAATGGTTTTGCCGCGGAAGCAATGGACTTGCTGGCAAAAATGAAGCATACCGGGCTCAAGCCAAATGCAATCACCATTCTCTCGGTCCTCGCAGCGTGCAGCCACCGCGGGTTGGTTGCGGAGGGGCTGCGCCTCTTCACATGGATGATAGAGGATGGACAAGCTGAAGCCGGGCCGGCGCACTTCTCCTGCATGGTTGACATGTTGGCTCGGGCAGGAATGCTCGGCATTGCTCTGGACCTGATGGAAAGAATTCCCGCAGGCAAAGACAGCGCAAGTGCTCGGGGAGCGCTCTTGAGTGCCTGCAGAAATAATGTGGGGGACGGTGCCGTGCCTCGCATTTTGGAATTAGAGCCTACAGACTCTGCTGGTTACGTACTAAGGTCGAGCATGCACGCATCCTCCGGTTCGTGGGCCGATGCGGCAACGATGAGAGAGACGGCCATGGAGAGAGGAGGAGGAGCGAACGTCGGGGCCGGGTATAGCTTGTTGCACGCAGGTGAGAGGGTGCACAGGTTTGTTGCAGGGGACAGGTCCCACCCCAAAGTCGGAGCTTTATATGAGATGGTTAAGCAGTTACACGGGGACATCAAAACCCTTACTTTGCCTGACTGACTTGCTGACTTAAAAAAGAAGCCATCTTTTTGTAAGTGAATTAACATAAAAAAGCCAACTTTGAAGTTCCAAAACAGAAGTATGAAGAAGGAGAAGACGACGATGACGAAACTGAGAAGAGCGATCTTCCTTAACAAGGATTCGAACCCCGGATTAGGATGGCAACTTTGCAGGCGAATTCTCTCGGCTTCTCCACTCGACTCCTCCTCCTCCTCATTCTCCTCTTGTGTCCCTGTCGTTGCCAGGCTCCTCCTTGACTCTGGGATGCACTCTGAGGTTCACCAGCTCTCCGAGCTCGTGGCCGCTTCTCACACTTGTCTCCTCTCCCTCGTCACCACCTTGGCACGTCAGGGCCCCTTCGATCTGGCATTCTGCCACTTCAAGTTGATGAGGTCTCGTTTCCCTGACGCCCCGCCTGCCACCTGTTTGTATAACGTCCTATTCAAGGGTTGCATTGAGGAGGGCCGGCTGGATTCTGTATCTTGGTTGTACAAGGACATGATCGTCTCCCGGGTTCCCCCGGACACCTACACTTTTAACCGTTTGATCTGGGTGCTCTGTGATTCTGGCAGTCTGCGGGATGCCCGTCTCCTGTTTGACAGAATGCCCGACAAAGGGTGTGCCCCCGATGAGTACACTTTTGGGATTTTGGTGCGGGGATACTGCAAGGCCGGGCTCCCTGAGGAAGGGCTTCGACTCTTGGAGGACATGGCAAGATTCGGGGTTCAGCCCAACCGCGTCATCTATGATACATTGATATCTTGCTTTTGCAAGGAGGGCAGCACTGATGTTGCTGAGAGTTTAGTTGAAAGGATGAGGGGGAATGGGTTGGTTCCTGATGTAGTCACTTTCAATTCTCGCATTTCCGCACTTTGTCGTTCTGGGAATGTTCTGGAAGCTTCTAGAATCTTTCGGGATATGCAACTTGACGAAGACATGGGCCTGCCTCGCCCTAACATCATCACTTATAACTTAATGCTGGGTGGTTTCTTCCAGGAAGGAATGTTGGTTGAGGCCCAAACCCTGGTCGAGTCCATGAGAAAGAGTGGTCATTTGTCCAGCGTTGAGAGTTTCAACATTTTGTTGTTGGGGCTGGTCAGAAATGGGAAGCTCTTGGAGGCTCAATCGGTCCTCAAGGACATGGTGTCTTTGGGCATACAACCAAGTATCTACTCATATAATATATTGATCGGTGGTCTGTGCAAGAACAATATGCTCTCCGATGCAAAAATGCTAGTGTGCTTAATGTTAAGCAGAGGTCTGCTACCTGACACTGTAACTTACAGCACTCTGCTTCACGGATACTGCAGTAATGGCAAGGTAGCAGAGGCCAATAACGTTTTGCAAGATATGGCTAGTCACGGCTGCTTTCCCAATACATATACTTGTAACATTTTGCTGCACAGTCTGTGGAAGAATGGAAAAGTAGCAGAGGCTGAGGACTTGCTGCAAAAGATGACTGAGAGGGGCTGTTCAGTGGATGTAGTCACTTGCAACATCATAATAGATGGTCTGTGTAAAGTTGGTCAATTGGACAAAGCAATTGGGATTGTAAATCAGATGTGGACTCATGGAAGTTCTGCTCTTGGAAATTTGGGGAACTCTTTCATGGGTTTTGTTGATGATTGGAGCTCAGGAAACAAGTGCACACCGGACTCCATAACATACTTGACCATTATTTCTGGTTTGTGCAAGGCCAGCAGGCTTGATGAAGCCAAAAAGAAGTTTGTGGAGATGCTAGGGAAAGATTTGCGGCCCGATTCTAACATTTATAACTGTTTTATACATTACTTCTGCAAGGATGGCAAGATATCTTCTGCATTTCGAGTACTTAAAGACATGGAGAGGAAAGGTTGCCCCAAGACCCTTCAAACTTATAATTCGTTGATCCTAGGGCTTGGGAGTAAAAACCAGATATTTGAAGTTTATGGATTGATGAATGAGATGAGAGAAAGAGGGATTTCTCCTGATGTTAACACTTACAATAATGTGTTTTCTAGTCTCTGTGAAGGGGGCAGAACAGAAGATGCTCCTTCTGTTCTGGATGAGATGATGCAAAAAGGTGTAAGTCCTAACTTTTCTACCTTCAGAATATTAATCAGAGCATTCTGTGAGATGGGTGATTTTATAGCAGCACAAGAGGTGTTTGAGATTGCTGTCGATGTCGGTGGCCACAATGAGGCCCTCTACAGTCTAATGTTCAATGAAATTCTTGTCGGAGGACAGATTCCCGAAGCCAAGGAGCTCTTTGTAACAGCATTAAATAGAGGTTTCAATTTGGAAAATTTTTATTACAGAGATCTAGTTAAAAGACTCTGTCAGGACGAGAAGTTGGAGGATGCCAGTGATATTCTCTATAAATTGGTAGATAAACAATACCGGATTGATCCTGCAGCATTTATGCCAGTGATTGATGGCTTCAACAAGAACGGAAACAAGCATGACGCTGATGACCTTGCGGAAAAAATGATGGCACTGGCTTCTGAGGATAAGGTAGATAATAAGATTCACCAAAACACTCGGGCTTCTAGCAATAACAAAAGAAATGAGGCTGGAAAGAGCGACTGGTATAGTATACTGCACAGGTATGTTCATGGGGTTGCAATAATATTCGTGTTGCCCTACCTTCCTTTCTCAAAAAACTTTAATCTCATCAACTTTCTTTGCTACTACTGCTTCAAAATTATGTATGAACATGATGATGGTCATGACCTATTATTGTTTCGACTTCTTTTATTGAAGCGTCTATCTATGAGAGGCATCAGCCATTGCAAGACAAAGCACCTATTATTGTTCATGATGATTTAAACAAGTCTTTGTATTTTTTTCTGAATTTTAGTCCCCGTAGCTCCAGGAGTCTGGTTCCCTCTTCCATCTCTCTTTATCTTTCATCTGATTTTGTGAACTTCTCTACTCTGTTGCAGAGATGATGGAAGTGGAATTGCACTAAGAGCACTAAAGCGAGTGCAGAAAGGCTGGGGTCAAGGAAATATATCAAATATGCAGCCCACAAAGTCTGATTCCTTTGCTTATTAAATTTTGGTTTGAGCCAATTCCATAGATTTGTCTGCAAATGATGCCGCGGAAGATCCATGGTACTCGCAGCCATGAAAAATGCGGAACTGTTCATCACAGTTCCCAAATGGTTGGAGGATAAGGTATGCGTCAAGTTATGTCTAGTGCTCCATTTAAAATTGATTTAGTGATTGAATGGGCTGAGGATGCAGTTATTTATTTTTGCAGTAAATATTGTCCAGCAATCAATTAGGAAGGGACAGATAGGTCTGTGCACTTGTTGAAAATGTTACTCAAAAAGGTACACGCCACATTTATCATGCCAACTCTAGAACGAGATATGATGTTTCTTTGGTTTTAGCTACTTGTTGGCATGTCAATTTCTCTCAGGCGCAGATGTAGTTGAATAAACTGGTCTTCACGATGCCTCTTCTGGTTGCCTCTGTACTGAAGGCTGAAGCAAACACTTGCTGATGTTGGAATCTCTTTCTTGTGTTGCAGATGTACTGAAATTTGCATCCCTTTCCATCTTTTCCCCCAGTACAATATACTGTCCAGCAGAAATGACAACCGGTGGCAACATGGAGTACTTTGTCTTGTTAATTAAGGTCAAAGGCATCTATGAATCACAATCAGCAGTTTTAACAGTACTGAATCTTATATTTGTCCCCTGTTCGAGTACTAAAGAAGCTTGGAAGGAGAATTTGTTTCAACAAGTTGGAGAGGAAATGTACAACTCTTTACATTTTCAATGGTCCGCCGCTGCTAGCTAGATTTCATGTTACATCAAAGAGCTTTCAGTTTGCCGCAAGGGCTTTCTGAAAGAATCACTGTTCCCAATAGATGTCAGTCTATTATGCTCTAGAATTATATGATGCATGTACATAAAGTGAGTCCAAGCTAGTTGCGTGGCTCAGTTGTGTCTGTGTATATTAGCTCTACCTATTTTCAGATCTAACTGGACATTGACCTATGACATATGATCCCATGGCTAATACTGCAAATGACATCTTCCTCCCTTTTCAGCTGCAGGTAGTCTAAAACTTTAATACAGTCATCTCCTCTTTGCGTGTTACAAAGTTTGTGGTGCCGCATCCTCATTCCGATGAACTAGCGACACTGGTGTAGTCGTACCTGGTGATGCAAAGTTATTTTGATTGTGCGTTTATTTGCCATCCTATATATGTCTTTGCACTCTTGGAAGTCTGAATCGCACGTCAAAAGAACCCACTCATTGTCATCATCCAGATACTTGAAATTGATCCTGCAAACAAGATCACCTAAATTGAATCGCTTTGCAATCTCTTGTTGTAAGTCCGTAAAATCCCAAGTCGGCTGCATGCTGAAACGAGTTTTATCCTCTCCAAAAGTCGCTTTAACTTTGAAGGTAGCATGCCCCATCATATCCCTGTCTTTGTCTTTTAGGAAGGTTGGCATAGGAGTTGGCAATAGATGGTCATCATAAAATGTTTTATGACTTTGTGATCTTGAAAGGACTTTTGGCTCCTGATGGTCGAATGCACCCATGTTTGCATCACTGTGTGTTCGGTGAAGCCTGTCTCGTGGATCTTCTGCTTGGTCACTGGAGACTACATGCTGATTTCCTGCAGAGGAGCAACTTTTGCTACACTCCGAGCTCTGAATACCCGATGAAGCAGTAGCAGCACTGCTCGGAATGCCTGCCGCCTCCTGTTCAGGGACAAGTTTCTCAGGATGATGAACCAAAGTGAAGGATGAGGAAGGTCCATTGCTGGAATATTTTGGAGACGTCAATTCTGGGAAAGTTGTGTAGAAGGACCCTATCTGAAGAGCGCCTTCTGCACCTTGGACAGAATCTATCACCACCTGCAGTTTCCTCAATGAGTGACTAACCTTCTTGATCTTTCTTGAAGGCCAGCGAGTGATTCCATGGTGCCTGCATATCCTTTTCAAGGTAGTAGGGCACACTGCACAACAGGGAAAACATCATAAGCAACAGGGAGAACATAGAGAAGGACATCAAAAGTTTGTACTGAACAGAACCTTGGCAGCCAATTTCAAGAGAGTGGATCAACTGTCTCATCTAATATTCTTTCTGAATGTGGAATGCATGGTTAACAAAACTGGCAAAGAAAATTCAGAAGAAGCTTCTTGTCATAAAGGGTTTCCGTACCACCGAGGCTCTTGGCGGCATCTTTAAGGCTCCCTGCAAAGTAATGTTGAAGAGCTTCCAAGCTGATTGATTTCTCTGCCTTGGTTCGCCTCTTCTCACCATATTTTCTGTCGTCTGCTGACTGAAATGCATTGCAAGATTGGTCGATTACACATGTAATCTTTCTGTGGAGTTCATGATCTTGTTGGCATTTCTCAATGCTTGGAAAATTGGGCTTGGCTTCCATCATATCCTGATTCTCACCCCATTCAACGACTGATGACATAGGTTCTTGGGGAGAATCCTGCACTAGCCAGACCCCTTTATCATTTTGTTGATTCTGCAGCATAAAGGGCCAAAATGATTCATTTGGAGATGGGTCGGAAAATGAAAAGGACAAAACATTCATATTCTGGATATCTTCTCTTTCGAATCTCTCGTCTGAAGGCGATATGATATGCCGACTTATTATGTCCTGGATATTCTTGTCCGTGATGACATGGAAACTCCGACAGGCCTCTCCTATGGCTGTGGGCAATAAATCCCACATTCTTCCATGTTCTGTAATGTCTACACAATCCCTTGGCAAGAAAAGTTCCAAGACAAACTGAGTCGACCCGGTATGATTACTTCGTAATGGGACTGCTATGGCAGCATGTAAGTGGAACATCATTGCGTGATGAGCAAGCGGGTAATCTGTCTTGCTAAAAGCAGTTATATCAGATGTGAAACACTGTTTGTCCGTCTCAAATGCTCTCCCAACAAGGCCCTGGCCTATTGTGAGGAATTGCTCAGAGCACGCCGCGTAGAATCTTGGAAGCTCTTCTTGATCAGCAACGAAGCAGGCAGAGTCGACAGTGGAAATGCATTGAGATAAGTTCTCACCTTGATGGAAGCACCGTGTCCAAGTAAGAGCCAAAGGCACCCTGTACCTCTTGCAAACAGATTCCAAAATCTCAGTTATTTCAGGAACCGCTGCTTGGCAGAACTCTTTGCAAGCCTATTCGAAAAGGATGGCAAATTAGCAAAGGGATCACTGTGTTCTGGGTGAAACAGAGGTTCTGCTGACATTTTCCACGTACCTTTACACTGGGCGGACAGAAATCTTCAGCACTCTTCAGATCCACAGCCTGATAATCATAGTGTCAGTTAAAAGAGTAGAACACCGAGCGGTGAAAGTAAAAACAGCAATAATTTAGATATTACATGGTAAAGAAGTCAGCTCCAGTAAAAAGCATGTAAACTTGACCTTGAGAGCGTGGCAGATATCCTCGAGCTCTGGCTGATAATTCATCTTCTTTGTGGTTGTGACAACCTCAACAACTCCTAAGCAAGTTCCATTGACTTGCTCAAAAACGGGAACTGCGAGAGACCCGCTTATCTTGTATTGCTCTGCAAAAGTCTTACGCGGGTACTCAGAAGTCTGGAAGAAACGAACATCTGGAGTCCACTCAGGCAACTTCCTTAAGAAAGCCCGTCCAGGTAACCCAATGAAATCTTTGGAACCCTCCTCAACGGGGAACTGATAATCTTCCGAGACATTTCTGTAATTTGCAAGGCTCTTGCATTTTGGATCAAGGAAGAATGGCTGATCAAATGTAGTGAGGAATTTGATGCCTCCTTTGTTAACAGGCACCCAAATCTGTATAAGCACATCCTTGTCCTTGGTGCTCTCTTTCAACTGCATGATTGCGTGCAGCAATCTGATCCTTACCAAAGAAGACAGCTCCATATCTGTTTTTGTTCCGATCCCACGCTCGACTGAAAGGCTTCCACATCGACCTGAAGATGCTGCTGACTCAATAGCATCCTGGCCCTGAGATTCTGGTTGGCAAATTTGTTGATGAGGGCTCACACTTGGACCCCAGTTTTGATTATCGACAAGCTCCATGTAGGATAAAGGAGTGGGGCCATTCAGGTTGAAAGAGGTCGAAAGGCCTGGCTGTGAAAAGTTGCAATCATCAATAGTCCTCGACCAGTATCCTCCTCCTCCTCCATTGAAGAAGAGTTCATCCATGAAATCCAAGTCGATGGGGATACCATGCAAGGATCCATCGGTAAAATCGCTACCATCCATCTCGAACTTTGCTTCTTGTATCGAAGATCAAGTACACTGCAGTTCAATCCACTCCGATGACAAAACCGCAAACTTGTCTACAGCTATGAACCAGAGCACAGCAGAACAGTGAAGATGAAGAACAAAAAGAGGAACCTCCATGAAGGATTGCTGATAGAATTATCCCAGAACCAATTAAACCTGGCAAACTTCATCTCTGTTGGCTTGTCAACTGTGAGGAGAAGAGCACATCAGAGGGAGAAAACTGATCATTTTATTCAACCAACCAGACACAAAATAAGTTGCAGCGAATGGTACTAAAGAGCCCATACCAACCTATACAATTAGCAGATGCTTTACCTTAAATTAAGCTGGGACAAATTGCAAAAAATTAACTACTCCATATAGTAAATACATAATTAGAAGAAGTCAGAGAGAGAGAGAGAGAGAGATATTTACTTGGTGATGATTCTTATTCATTCGAGTGTAAGGGGATGTGTGGGTAGCAAGTGTTGTATCATCAACTCTTGGACACACACACACACACAGTCTTAAACAAACCAGATATTCTCTCTCTCTCTCTCCCTCTCCCTCTCCCTCTCCCTCTCCCTCTCTCTCTCTGTTTGTTTGTGATGCTGGTGATGGCGTTGGCATTGGCCTGGACTGGACTAGATTTCAATCCAGTAAATTTTTATTAAAAAAAAGGGAAAATTAGGCTAAAGCCCCTGTACTTTGGGGATTCAACCATTTTAGGGCCTGCTGTTTAAAAACTACTCTTTTCGTCCTTACTGTACAAAATAACCAACTTTTTTAGTCCCTAAAAATCAACAGAATTTTTTTTATGACCATTATGCCCTTCTTTTAAGAAACTAACCCAAACCAATACCCAAACTCAAATAAACCGAACCAAATCATCTTGAACCCAATCGATCTAATTAGTAAAACCTTTCATCTTCCTCCATCTTCTCCAAAAACTCAGGCTCGGGCTCCGACGACGAGCTCGGGCTCCTGCCGGCGGGATACTCAAGCGAGGAGTCAACCAAATTTGCCAAATTCGAGGATGGGATGTCGAGTTGCGACTCGTTAGATTTGGAACCCGTCGGTGAGTCGGTGGTTGATGGTGTCAACGAGTTCGCGATGGTCGGTGCGGTCGTGGGCATGCGGATGATGATGAGGCCCTTCTGGATAAGGGCGGTAGTGTCCCCGAAGATGAAGTCGACGGTGCCGGAGATGAGGGTGTCCTGGTAGCCGTCCGGCCAGATGTAGATTAGGGTTAGATTAGATTTTGGGTTAATTTATTTGGGTTTGGGTATTGGTTTGGATTAGTTTCTTAAAAGAAGGGCATAATGGTCATAAAAAAAATTCTGTTAATTTTTAGGGACTAAAAAGGTTGGTTATTTTGTACAGTAGGGACGAAAAGAGTAGTTTTCAAACAGCAGGCCCTAAAACGGTTGAATCCCCAAAGTACAGGGGCTTTAGCCTAATTTTCCCTAAAAGAAAAAGTATATTTGCAACCAATAAGCTTGTACCAACGTGCCCCTACTATTTCTGTACAAATTTATTGACCTTACCCAAAAGTTTCTAATAGAATATTGTCTCTAATATATCTCTCGTTTTCTTTTGCATCTCGTATTTGAGCATAACAAATCACGAGTCTCGTCAGATCAGTAAACTATAAAACCATAATGTAGCCTAGACCACATTCCAATAGAGTAAACTTTTATTACAAAATAATTCGGATACTCGAGTATCAAGATATTGCTTTTCAAAAAATATCTTTCTTCATGTCACACTTCTTCTGTTTCTCACATTTTTTACTTATAAAATATTGAAAAAAATTCAAAAAAATAAGTCACAAAAAATAAATCGTGAGCGAGTAAGTCATAGGTAATTTTTCCGTGACTCGATCCAAGTCATGAGAATATTTTCTGGATGTCTTACGTGAACAACGATTTGGTAATTAAATTTTTTTACATACTATTTTTATAATTTACCATAAATAGTAACATTAAAAAAACGCCATGTGCGTGTACCAACTTTCCCCTACAATTTCTATACAAATATACAAATGGAGTTCATTATTTATAATTATTGATCCTCCCTCGTACTAACCTAACCTAACCTAAGTGCCTTCAAGATTCCCGGGGGTGGGGTTAATCTCACCAACTTTCGCCACGTCCCAATACTCTCACGTCATTAACTTGTCCTCTTTTAGTTAATCTATTCCAGTTTCTTTCTAATTTTTGCTCAACGACACTCTCTTGAGTAGTCAGAGCCTTTCCAAACTGGATAATCTCGCGTTTGTACTTCCAAACTAAGAAGCTGAAATGAAATGGTAAGATATATTTCTTTTTTTAAATATAATCTTAAGTTTGAATTTTCATAAATACAAAAATTACAAAAAAAAAAAGAGAACTCGGCATCATTTGTTAGCATCACAAATATAATAGCAAACGCAAAAAAAAAAAACAATTATCTTTTTTTTTTAGAAAAAATTGTAGGTTAAATTGTTTCCACAATTCCGGTTCTTGGTAGGGGCTTACGGAACTCGAACCTCCTACCTCATGTTTAAGGGCCATACCCTCTGTTTTTTGACCGCTAGGCCATACATGCGGTGATTACAATTATCTTTCTTTGTTATATGCGTTGGTAGGTAGTGACAAGTCATGGGTGCTATGAAACTTTGTATTTTTTTTTTGGTAATTAAATTTGTAGTTATACTTAATGTTGTTGGTAGGTAGCGCCAAAGATTAGTGGCGGAGTTAGCCACTCTTTACAAGAGTACATGCGCGGTTCTCCATGCCATTAATTAACCAAAATTAGGCCCCCAACCATTATTAATCCCAAACTAATAAGTTAAGCTAATCAACACCCTTGGACTGTCCTTCGCCAGTCAACATCATTATTCAGACAAATCGAATTGCACCTTTTGTTTAACATTAATTAATTAAATCTGCAATTTCGATGACTATCTTTCCTGTGCATCGAGGATGGCGTTTTCATCTATTTGGTTTCGGGAAAAAAACAACGTAATGTTATTTGGATAAAATTGGATGCTTATTAATTATCAACTAGTTTTGAAAGCTAGATCTACCCAATGTATATTATATATGTATAATTAGATTCCTGATGGTTATTAATTTTGTTGACATGATTTGCTCACGGTAACATGTTTGTATTGGATGGTTACTTGTTTTGCATCGTACCCACAACTCACCACCACTTCGGTTGAGGCGGATGTAAAAAATCTCGATTAGTGACGATTATGAATAATAAATAATATGCATTAACTAATGTCTGTCAATTTTAAATTAATTAAAATGTCAGTCATCCAATGGTACCCATCTTCCACCTCAACTATTGGTCTTAAATACGTGCTATCCGCTTTGTGATGTGTAAAGTCCCCTTTGTGTTGTTTAGTATAGTTTAGATAGTGATCATCATCTCTTCGTGTAACCAATCAAATAATTCATAATATTATACATGCATTACTGCCCATGAACTGAAAAGGGGTTGCGTCATATATTTTTATGGTTTAGAATCACTTGGTATCTGATTTATTTTCTCGAATAATCTAAATTCGAGGACCTTTAAAAATTGAAAAAATCTCTTCCAACTTATATAAAAATATTTAATATAGCTTCATTCCTAATGATTCGAGCCCCGTAACTAAGAAGCATAGTATTTCTTGTCGATATTATAACCTCAATTTCAGGTTACTTATGGATTATGAGACAAACTGATTGGATTGTATGCCCAACATGTGTTAGTTGCCTCAGAAGCAAGAAATCTTCAACCAAGAAATGAAGATTATGGTGCCATCGTGCTATGTCCATGCGTTTTTGTTTTGTTTTATAACCGCTTAATATCCGGCTTATTGGGATAAATTATAAACTAATCCAAATTCGAGTAGGATAGAATTTTTGAAATATAGCAAAAATCTTCCAACAGGTATTTAGAACTGCTGCATTCTCAATGGCTTGGACCGAGACCTAGTTAAACTAGAATAATTTGATCTAAGTACTTATTGGTACCATGAAAAAATAAATATACAAGCAGCAATTAAATGCCTACCAAAATCTGCGTGGAAGGAAAAACAATCCTATACCAATAAAAACGGATCACCATGTTTATCTCTACATATGATACACGCTACAAATGAATTATCTATTTCTCTACCTAGGTACACACCTGACCAGAATACCGGAGGCCATTAACAGCTGCATCGACTCCTAAGAGGTCTGAAGCTGGATCATCGCTATCCCTCCCGCTGTTTCTCCGATGGGCTCTGACGAACTGCTGGAGCTTTGAAGTTACTCGTGGCTCTTCCTCCCAGCACGTTTAGGACACCGACACGGTGCACCTCTCTTGCTGTCCCCCACAATTACCACCATTTTATTAGCCTTCCAGATGGTAGTAGTACACAGAAACGAGGGTGGAATGAAGTTCGGCCAAGCAACTCATAATCTAACAATCATTGTTTCCACCTTATATCAACTTTAGTAACAGCACAGTGCAGTGGTCGCTGGCTTAGCTTATAGCTGGCCTAAAAAACCAAGCCATGGCCCATGAACATTATCTAAGATTAACTAGATAGAAACAGCCCTCGACTTTACAGCAGATTTGCTAATAATGAATAGAATACGATAAGGTCGACCACGAACAAAAAAATATAAATTCTCACAATACCTTCCTCTAGTGAAAGTTGGATCGATCTGGTCTCCAGCTGCACTGCATGTCTACTAAGCTCAACTGAAGAAAGTGATCGCAACACTGCCATGAAACAAAATGAAATTCACAAATAGAACACATATGTGACACAAGGCTGCTAAAAAACCACCGAATTGTGAAGCATTGAAGCTCAATGACATACTCTGTACATAATCCCCTTGATCAGATTCATCCAGTTTGTTCAGCAAGTTTTGCAAATGATGGTAACGCTCTTGCCAAGATAAATGTTTAATTCCCTTCGGACCATTTGACAGCAGGCCAGAAGGAGGGACATATTGGTGTTTCAACTCCGGGGACAAAGATTTTGTATCAGCCTGTCCAAACGAAAGAACAAGTGAAACTTTGCCTGACGCATCTAGAGAGGAAGCAGCAGATATAGGTGCAAAAGCTAGAGAGCAAGATACCTTTGGCTCTATCATTTCTTCTTTTGGATGCATGGTCTCCTCGGCATGGCCAAGATGTCCTGAACTTGGACAATCAAAATTCATGCTTCTTTCATCAGGCATGGGGCTCTTGCATACTTCTTCCGTTTTCCTTCGGACATACACAAGATTAGCATTCGCTGGATTACAGTTGACAAGTTGATGCCGTTGAATGCTGGCAGAATCATCAGCTGAGGGTCTCTTGGTACCAGTAGCCTTAGCTGCTTCTTCGGCCTGTCCTTTATCCACTGGTAACAAAGAGTTTCCAGTAGAGTAGGCAATCCCATTTTCATTCTGTACCTCTGGTAGCACTGTCTCCTTTACATGAGGAACCTGCTCGTCATGTCCAGTCATATTGCTTCCATTATCACTACACCCATGCTTGCAGATACTTGAATCTATCGTTTGTTGTGCCATCTGAAGTCAATAATATTAAAGATCAGATGGTAGAAGACTGTTGGAAGCCAAAGACATATGCTTTGCGGAATGCACAAAGTTTGTTGGACCAGACCATGAACAGCTTCTGGCAAATTAAAATTTACAAAAAATTGCAAAAATGTCATTCCAGATTATTTTCACCAACAGTGTGCGATTCTGCATGGTCTCAATGCACATCCAATCCAAGCAAATACTATATATTGGGACTAATTCCACATCCCAGGATTTTTAATTAACCATAGATCGGTCTAGTTCTAACTGCAAACTTTCAACTTTTCACACTTACACGGATAGTACTACGACTGCAAAGCAGCTATGTGCCACACATCAACTGGTTACAAATGTAGCCGAGAACACAACTGCCAAAGATTAGAAAGAAACTAGAAGAAAATAGGGATCCAGTAATAATCAAACAACATAAAGCAGATTTAGGGATGCAAGAACTGTGACTCGTAAACTGAACAGTAAAAGGGCTAGAAAAGAGGAAAGATTCAGGCAAATTAGTCGGTAATAGCTGCAACTGTAATAATGCATTATAACACGCGATTCGCCTACATCCCACAACAGTGAACCCCGAACCCCCGAAGCGAGACTAATGATTGCCCGGAAACACATAGAGCACACATCCAAAACCAGCCAATTCGAACCAGCCAATTCGAAAGGGGAAAAAAGAAGAAGTCACACAGCCATTCAAGTCCTTGAATCCAATTTCCATTATCCTACACATGGGTTAGCTAGAAACCCTAAAAGGAGGAACACCCATCTGCCCAAAATCTAAGCTTTACACACACATACACAAGTAACAATAGCTAACCAATTTAGTTACCCTACACGGCTAGCTAGGCACAAGCTACTTATTGCAAAAGAGAACAAAATGAGAGCCAGAGAGAGCATCAAGAGAAGCAAAAGAAGAGACAATCGCGAGGGAAATTGAGGAGAGAAGAGAAGGTACCTTTGACTTTGACCTTTGACTTTTTCCCTTGGAGTTGGAAGAGGAGGAGGTGGAGGAGCTCATTGTGATTGAGGCGGGTAACTAACTCTACATTGGAAACGATCGTTTCGTTTCCTTTCTTCTCCTCCTAAACGGAACACATGGTCGCCAGGCCACGCAAGGCTCAAAACTCTATTTCCTCTGGGAATCCACGTGTTAGGTTTAAACATCCATAATATGTTAATAACATTACTTTTTTCTATTTTCCCCTCGGACATTGGTTTATTAATTAATGGGCATAATAGTGATTGATGGTTTTTATTTTGTTTGGAATCGATTGTTATTTTTTTTTTTTGAATTTAAATTATTTCTACAATTTCAATTCTTGAAAGAATTTTGGAGACCGAACCTTCCACCTCATGCTTAAGGCTTAACTCTCTATCCGTCAGACTACACATCCGGTGTGGTGAATCGATTGTTATTTGATTTAGTCATTTGATTGATTTACTTTTGAGTTACATTTTTAAAAACTTAAATTCAAAATTTAATTAAATTAGAACAAATTTTGTGAATAAATCTAATAGCGATAATTTTTTCTTATGCTTGAATAGATAAATTTTAATCAGGACAAATGACTGTAAATTAATTCCACATATTTAAAAAATACATTATTTAGTACTTCAATTTTTTTTCTGTTGAACTTTCTAGCCAATTATTTTTTTCAAGTTCTGATTCTACCCTTAAGTGTACCATCTGCCTCTCTTTTTCTCCTCGAGCAACGCACTCAAATCTTTCGATGCGGCGTGTGTATGGCGGTAGGCGGTGGCGGCATCCAAGATACTTCTCGTCCAGAAGCTCTCTTCTAAGCTCAGGTCCGGCCTCTCACCCTAACCGGCAATTTTAGAAATTTTTTAGAACTAGGGGTATTTTGGTATTTTTAGCAGTTTGGCGTTTTTTTTTCAAAGAACTGCCATCAAATAAAAGAAAAAGCGTTTATACATGAAGTCTGAAAGCCCACAGAACACCTGCTGACCAACAATCCTGGTAGTCAGGTGGGGCAGAAACCCCTCACCAGCAAACCAACAAGTCTGGTAGTCAGGAGGGGGGAGCAACTAAAAGCCAAATACCATGCTAGCCAACAAATCTGGTAGTCAAGGTAAGCATAATACAAGGTCCAGAAAGATCACAGAATAATATAGAAAATAAGCGTCAAGGAACAAATCTGTGATAAGGCTGGTCGGACATGTCCCGTCCGACAAGAGCAACGAGCGAGGACGGGAGGTTGGACCACCAACCGTCAGTCGTGAGATGTGTCAGTGCGTCAGCTACAGTATTTCCCTCGCGAAAAATGTGAGTGACGTGTAGCTGTAGCTGTGCTCTAATCTGAGTGAGATGGAGCCAGCGGGTCCTCCAACGCCAAGGAACCTCAGAGTGAGGAGTCTGGAATCTGGAGATAACGTATAAAGAGTCGGTCTCGAGCCAAAGCCTCGACCAACCTCTCTCATGAGCAGCCTCAACTGCCATGATGGCCGCAAGGAGCTCCGCCTCGAAGGCAAAACAACTCTGAATGCGTTGGCTGAAGCAGCCCCTAACGAAACCTCTGCTAGTTCTAAAGACCCCAGCAGAACGGCCCAGACCTGGGGCTCCTAAAGAGCTACCGTCTGTATTGCATTTGATCCAGTTCGGAGGAGGGCATTAGCAGTTTGGCGTTTGCTCTGCCAAAGAAGTGGTCGAATTACAGGTGTAGGGACTTATCGATTTAATTTTGGAAAAATCAGGGACTACGTAATAATGAGCTGTCCTAATTAATCAATTTGTTCAAGTTCAAGGGACTATCAGCTACTTTGCCCGTTTACCAATCGAAACGTTTAAGGATTTGCATTGTGTACTCTTGTATATACTTACCCAATACTATAACATAATTTCGTATTAGCTAAAAATTTATTAGTTTGAGTTCTTAAAATTATATTTGAAACCGCGATGATACATGAATTCCAGTCTTAGTGTGTGTAAATACATAATAATCTATTAAACAGATGATTAACTAGTTCTTTATTTTATTCATCTTAACGGGACAAAAAGAAACATTTTTCCTATTGTTTAACAGTTAATTAGCCCCTAATGTATATTTTGTATTCAATACATATATAACAATATTCATCCACAAAACAATATTTTGTAATCTCTCATTGAAAAGGGTAGGATTCCAACAAACATACGCAGATCATAAAGTCGTAACGACACAGAAATAATCCTATGATTGGTGTTTGTAAATTTACACGAAAGGGTGCTTTTATATTCATTCAATTCACATATAGTATATGAAGGGATGGCTGATGGTTCAGTTCACCTCAGGAGGCCAAGTCTAAGCTGGTGATATGGTGCAAGAGGACATTAGCCTTCCTCCTGGCTCGGTTAGTCCCGCTCCTAGCCATCTCCACGAGCTCGTCGTACACTCCGCTCCGAACCGCACCTCGGATGACCCCCTCATCCTTGTGTCCCAACTCCAACAGCACCGAAGCTGCGCACTCCTTGTTCTTTGCTGTCCCATTCCGAATGATGCTAACCAGTGTCTCCACCAAAGGCGTCCGTCCCATCTCCATCCGGCCTTCAGGATGCGAAGCCAGGAGCAGCATTATCGAAAGTCCCTCGTCCACCATCCCCACACTCCTGTCCTCAAGCAGCTCAAGCAATGGCGCGACCACGCCCGCCTTGATGGCCCTCGACTTGTTCCCTTTGTTCATGCACAAGTTGAAGAGCGCGGTTGCAGCATCTTTCTTCCCTCTGATCGTCCCACTCCTTAGCAGCTCCACCAGAGGGGGGATCCCCTGCAATGCCCCAACCAGCGGTTTGTTCTCCTCTAGCATCGACAGGCTGAACAACGCCGCTGCGGAGTTCTCTCTCGCTTCGTCTGTCCCATCCCGCAGGATCGCAACAATACCCGGGATGGCCCCTTCCCTTGCTATGATCCTCTTGTTGGATGCGTCGATCGACAAGTTCAGAAGGGCGGTTACTGCCTGTTCTTGAATATTGGCATCAGGGTGAGATAAAAGGTTAATCAGAGGTAGGATGCCGCCGTTGTTGGCTATAAGAACTCTGTTGTCAGGATTCTCTTTGGAGAGCATCCTGATCCTCCTGACGGTCTCTCTCACCCCGTCTACCCGTTCAATGAAGGATAGAGCTTCAACCAGGGCTGTGATCTTCTCCGTGAGCTCGATGGAAGAAGTGTCGCTGCCCTGGCACGCATCTTTTTTTGGCAATTCAAAGTTGTTGTTCTCGCACCACTTTAGTATAAGGTTCCTGAGAGCAAAATTCGGGGCCAGAGACAAATTTTTCAGAGTCTGTCCTGTCTTCGGACATGTTCGACGATTTGAATCCAGCCACTTCTGTATGCTTTCCCTTTCGTAGGTCTAGAGGAACACACATGTTGAGGAAACTGTTTCAGTCTCAGTCGTAATAACTTGAGCTCAGCTTTCAAAACAAGATAGAAAGATCATATCACCTGGCCGGTTTTTACAATGACGGGATCGACCATGATCTCTAGTGTAATGGGACACAGGAACTCGTGGGGGATGAGGGAAGACTGGCACCTCTGGAGTACCTTGGAGGAAATGGAACCTTCAAGCTCAATCCCCTCATCGATCCCTTCAATCCGTTTTAATTTTCTCAAAAGGTCCATCACTCGTCTGATGCTCTCGGATCTCTGCACGCTCCTATCCTTGGCCAGCTTCTTAACCGCTGCAGTCTCCTGCTTCAGATCAGCTATAGTATGAAGTTCCAGCTTGTTGGCCAGTCTCTCGAGAATGGCGCTGTCCGTGTTGCGATCCTCTTCCGTTTCAGAGAACACCACCATCATATCCATTGCCAGCTCGATGTCCTGAGTGTCAGCCCGCTTCTTCGCTCTCTTAAGTTGCATTTGCATTAGATCAACCTGGACCAGGTCACCGAGCACCACAATGAAGTACCTAGTTAGTAGTCACACACACACGCACCAACCAGCAACTGCAGGTCTGCATTCAATTTGTTCTTTCACTAATCTACGAACGGATAATAGTCCAATTTCCAAAAATATAGGGATAAATAAACCGAAACCTGCATTAATTAATTTCAAGTTGGATAACTAATTAACTAACTAGCCAACCAACTAACCTGTTCTTTGACTTCATGTGAGATGCCGAGCTCATCATAAGGAAGGCCATCCAAAGCCTCATTTAATTTGTCATACAGCCCATGGAAGCTAGCCATTACTGCTTCGCTTTCCAGTGCCTAAGAACAAAATTTTATTAGAAAAAAAAGAGACAAATTATACAAGAGGAAATCAAATGAAAAGATTTATAACTTATAAACAAAATTAACTTATTAAAAAAAAGATGATGATACTGAGGAGTAATAGTACCAGATAAATCTTGCTCCCGGAGCAACACTTGTGCAAGAGCTTCTTGGCAGCGAAGAGGGCTTTCTTCAAACGGACCAGACAAGTCATCATAGGCTCGTGGTGGTGGTCGGAGATAGGACAACAATCCTTGAGTTCGTGGAGAAGGGGAAGCATCAGGTTCAACCTCCTGACCAAGCTCATGCACTCTTTCCTGTGAGTGGTCCTGTACCCGCCCGCGTAGGATCCAATGGTCTCGATCAAACCCATCATTTCCTCCACCACTCGTCCCTTGTCCTCGCTCTCCTCCATCACGCATCTATCTTTTTTCTTCTATTCTGTGTTTAAAGAGTATATACAAACCTAGATTGTATCTTCCTGTTTTATGATGACTCCGGCCTATTTAAATTTACATAAAGAGTATGTTTTGGGAAAAGAGGGAGACTCTAAGTCAAAATTTTTATTTTTTAAGGTCGGCACAAAATTTATATTAAAATAAGCAAATTATATCACGAGATAAAAAAAAGACAAATAAAATTAACATCGAACCGAAATCAAACTGTCGTGACATACTTGATCTAATATAATCGAATCCTAGGACCAATAAACAACAAGAAGAAACTCAATATAATATAATGGCAGCAAACGATCAGTGTTAAGTCTTGGCCATTCCACTGATGGAGGAGTTTATTTTGTTTTCCCTAAAGTAGCCTTTTTTTTTTGGAAAAGAATGAAGTGTCCAGCTGGTAAGTCATGAGTGGGATCAAACTGCCGACAAAGCAATAAAGTTTTGTCTAAAAACTATTGCCGGATCATATAGATTCGATGTATATAAAATATTTAAAATTTATCAAAAAAAATTAATAAATATTTACTACAATTATGTTTCTAAAATGCATGATCCTCTTTTGCTTATATGTGTAGGTTGGAATGTGGTGTCGGAAAATAAGAGGAAGAAACGGAGGATTTCGCGGGAGTGTTTGAAAATCAGTTAAAGATAGATATGTGCGTGTGGGTCACCACCGAAACGCGTCTTCACGTGCCCAAAACACTATCTCTCTCTTCTTCAAAGTAAAATATGTATTCCACCAAAAAAAAAAAGAGTAAAATATGTATATTGTGTAGAATAACAATAAATCTCAATTTTTTTTTAAGAAGTCAATAGTTAAAATTATATATTTTTTGAAAAAATAAAAATTTTGCATGAAAGAAAAAGCAGATTTAAAATTGTCTAAAATTTCAAAAAATTTAAGTCTAATTAACTAAACTTAAAATTAAGAAAAAAAATAAAATTTACATTGCATCTTCTGATTCTATGTAGTGTCTTCGGATGCATCATTCTTCTTTTTCTCTTTGTTGAAATGGTCAAGGCCCCTTACATCATCCTCGTTGTCTTTTACCAAGACAGCTGTGTATACATATTCGAAAAGATAGTGTTGTATTACTAAAAAACAAAATACACCACACATAATAAAAGTTACAAAGTAAGACCATGATTATATGGGGACTACTAAAAACTAGTCCCCATGGTGGGGATTAAATTAAGTCCCTTGGATGACTAATTAAAAAATTTTAGTTTGATCTGATGGTGGTTATCAATAAGGGTAGTATAGGTATTTTGCTAATCCTTTTTTCAAAATCCTAACCCCGAAATCTCTCCCCAAATTCTTGTTTTACTTTTTCAAATCCCTCCTTCCACATTCAATTTTAAAATTTAAACCCACTATAATCCTAACCCCAAATTTCTCCAAATATTCAATATCCCCTAAATATGGTTACTGAGTGTTCATATACAACGTCTGTGCTTGTTGTATGAATAATGGTATTACTGGTATACTATTTTGTAGTTTTGGTACTCTGATTTACTAAATTGGTACCTTGATGCTGCAATCTTGGTACTTTATTCGAAATATTGGAACCTGTTTTTGAAATGTTGGTTCTTTTTTACGAAATATTGGTACCCTTTTGAGGTACAGATGTACGTGTTTTCAAAAGTACCATTATTGTGATAAATGTACCAATACTGAACACAAACGAACCACTATTACTTTAAAGATGCACCAATATTATCACTAAAGGTACCAATATCTGGGTTCAAGAGTACCGACATCCAGGTATGATTTTTGAAAATTTTCTAATCTGTACAATTTTTCTTTTGGTGGATTCCTAATCTGTGTTATTGTAGATCATGGCTTCATGGTTGCATACTTATGTAGTCACCTCCGAACACTCTCGCCCCGAGCAATCAATCTACCCCACCGCCTCGACCTTGGGCTTGTGGAGGGAGAGAGGGCAGTGGTCCTTGTCTTCGGTAGCCGTTTTCTTTTTTCTCTTCGTCGGAGTCGTCGGGGTCGAAGGTGGAGATGTTGACACAGGAGAAACACTCTAGGGACGAGAAGAAGGTGGAAATTACCCACCCCGCCACGCCGTTGAGATTCTCCAGAATTAGCTATTTTGTTTCAAAAGAGTGAAAAGATTTAGCAAAGGTACCATTATTGTAATAAAAGAACCAGTATTGTAATAAAAGTACCAAAACTAAACATAAATAAACCATTATTGATGAAAATAGGTACCAAAATTATCAATAAAGGTACCAATTTCTGGGCAGACTTTTACTCTGCGAATTAGCCAATGATGAATCATAGTTTTCAGAATTGTTTGGAGATTCCATTGTTGTTGTAGCTTCAAAATGTATATAGATAGTTAACTATCACGGTACGTGAACAACAAATTGATTTACCTTCGTCGGGCACCTTTGAGGTTGACAAATCCATGTTTAATTCGATGAAGATGATAGTTTCCAAGATGATGGTTATGAATATTTGGGGATAATTGCCTAATTGAGGTTAGAGTTGTTAGGATATTGAATTATAGAATTTAAATTTCAAATTTCAAAGGGAGGGAATTGGAAGAAGGATTTGAAGGTTACGGGATTTGGGGATAAATTTTGCTATAGGATTTCATATTTCAAAGGAAGTGGAGGAAGCTGAAGAGGACTTACAAGATGGAGAGAATTTTGAGGAGGGAGCAGATGAAGATGAGGAAGAACAAGTGGAAGATGAAACGAAGACGGAGAGGTATTTCTTTTAGGATTTTTAATAATTGCCTTTTTGTGTATAAAGACTATTATGCCCTTTAAAAAAATAGTCCGCATGGTGGGGATGGACACTAATCCGCACCTAATCTTGACTCGATCTAATTGCCTAAAATTAATTGTCTTAACATCAATCTTCCAAAATCGATCAGCAAAAATCAAATGCCTAAAACTAACTACCACCTTAGAGGTAGAACATTCCATTTGTAAGCTTATAGTTCAATAACCGCCCCCTAATAATTTTAAGGACGTCTGACAAATCTCCTTTTCAAAGAAAAGGTCAAATCACGAATAAGAAATTCATGCACCATGGAAGAAGCTTCCGATGCATCTCCATACAAAAATTGCGCTATTTTGCGTAGAAAGAACTGCCAAAATTTGGGTATCAATGAAATTTTTGGTGTATTTTTTTATAAATATTTACTGCGGCTTTTTTGCTCCGTAGTTTTTGTTGTTGGTCCAAATCTTACGTTTGCTAGAATTTAGCAATAGAGATGTGTTGTTTGAGCATATACGCACGCCATTGCCCGTGTATTGTAGGATCTAGCTAGATATAGCATGGGCTGACACCGCCGTCTATCTCTCTCTCTTTTATTTTCGGTGGTGAAATAATATTTCCGCGTTTTGTCATATATATATATATATATTTTGGGCTCTAAGTAGATCGGGGGAGGAGATAGTCTATCTTGAGTAACTATAAGAACTTAGCCAGACATGAGTTTTTTCAACGAAAACTTGTGTGTATGTATTTTGTCCGGTTTTTACAAATGAAGGAGAACGCTCCTTATATAGAAACGAGAGAACTAGGGCCAGAGATAAGAGAGCAACTTATCTTTACAGGTGGCCTCTATTATTTACAGGAACTGATTGATAAAGAAAAGTTGACAAAAGAAAAAGTAAGAAAAAAGTCTAAAGTAGGAATCTGTCTGTCGGGCAAATCGTCATTGCATAAATCCCTGTGGGTATCTGCGATTGTGACATCACCACTTGTCATGCTGATTACATCTTCTGCTTTCTCACCTTCTAAGTTGACAATGTATTCTTCATCTAGCAGGCTTCCATCTCCGGAATGAGGGAGATGCATTCGCCATTCTTCTGTGCTGTAGATCTGTGTGTAATGTCCTTCGCCTAGGAGACGAAGATCCCTCCAGTTTCTGGGAATTGGAAGCATTTTTGGGTCTTGTAGTAGTTGATGTACGTGCAAACGTACATCTTTTCGATCATGTTTTGTATGTCATTTAGGCATATTTTGTGTAGGATCATGCATATCTACCTTAGTCTAGGTCATGTTTTCATGTTATTCAAGAGTTCGGATCATTGTCAATGATATTCATATTTTTGTAGGAATCGGAGCAGGCGACCAGTCGTTCGAAAAGGAAGAAAAAGCTGAAAAACAAGGTGTAGCGGTCGCTACACTTTGTAGCGCTCGCTGGTTTCGAACGGTCTATTTTCCCCAATTTTCTATAGCAGTCGCTACACCCCCGATTTTCGTCCTATAGCGGTCGCTACGTTTTGTAGCGGTCGCTACACATGGTGCAAAAGTCAAGAAAAGCTGCAAACCGAAAGCAAACCACTTGCAACTCCAATTTGATCAACTTGCAGCCAATTTTGTTGATCCAAGATAGCTCAATCACCTCTGGCAAGCACATTGGAGTGGTTATAAATGGAGGAGGCAATCCAAGGAAGAAGACATTGGAGTCCAAGGAGTAGAATAGGCAAAAATCATATTTGTAGACTTCAATCTTAGTTAGATTCATTTTTGTTTGTTCTTGAAGAACAAAGGTTGTATGCAATATTCTGATCCATTAATCAAAGAGGTACCTTTGTTTTATTGGCATAGATTTTGTTCTTACATTTCAAAATCTTTATTTTTGTTTAAGATGAATATATGAATGTGTTTATGAGTTAAGGTGTGACAACTTGATTTTAAGCACATCCATTTGTTCATAATTGATTCTTGGATCAATAGTGATAGCTTGATTCGGATCAATCCTTGTCTTTATTATTTGATATTGTTAACAACTTGAGATTGACAATCTTAGGTTCTTGCAATATTAAAATCCGTAGTTTAGCATTTTCAACATCCATAATTTGATTCACTTAGCTTAAGATTTTGATCACATAATCTGGTATTTAGCAACGAATTCGATTTTTCCCTGTGGAGACGATCTTTCTTATCACTTTACTACTTGTTGCGATCGTGTACTCTTGCACGCATTATTTTAGAACTACATTTGGACGCATTAAGTTTTTGGCGCCGCTGTCGGGGATAAATATGAATTTGTTATTGTTAATATTAGATATAGTGTTCAAGATTTTAAGACTAAGCTTTGTATGCTACTTGTTTATCACTATGCTTGATCTTGTTTGTTGAGTGTAGTAATAGTGCAGGAAGTGTATGCCCATTACCCGTCGAGACAACCAACCTCGCTAAGAGTACGATCTTGAGATTGAACACACTCTTCGTCAAAGGAGGAACCAACTCAGGAGAGCGATGGCTGATCAACAGATAATTAACGCACCCGGAGCCATGAGGAACAAATCGCATCCAAGGCTTGTTGATCTCAAATCAAGCATAGCCTATCCAACAGTTGAGGCTAACAATTTTGAAATAAAAAGTAACCTTCTCAATATGGTTCAACAAGACCAATTTGGAGGTTATCCTTCTGAAAATCCCGCCAAACATATCCAAAGGTTCGAAGACCATTGTTCGATGGTCAAGTATAATGGTGTCTCACCAGATGCCATTAAACTTAGATTGTTCAAATATAGCCTGAAAGACAATGCTCGCGAGTGGGTGGATTCATTTCCTGCTGGCACTTTCACCACATGGGAGGCGCTAGCTAATAAATTTCTGGCAAAATATTATCCTCCAGGTAAGACCACTCAATTCCGTAATAAAATTTCTCATTTTAAGTAACAGGGAGGCGAATCTCTCCACGAAGCTTGGCATCACTTTAAGGGACTACTATGTGATTGTCCACATCATCAAATGCCGGATTGGATACTTATCCAAACATTCTACAATGGATGTGAGCCGCAAATCCGAGTCAACTTGGATGCCGCTGTGAGAGGTAATTTGACAGAAAAAGAAGAAGCTGATAGTTTACGAATCATTGAAGCCATGGCTACCAACAATCACGAGTGGGGTGATCGAATTGAAAGAAGAAAAGTTGCCAGCTTACAAGACAACGATGAAGTTGCTGCATTGAAGGCACAAGTTGCTGCACTCACGCAAATGTTCCAAAATTCAATGGCATCACAAGCATCGTCATCCTCTCAGGTATGTGAAATTTGCACCGGTTCGCATGGTATAGATGCTTGTTCTTTAATTGCAGAACCTGTTAATTTTGTGGGAAACACCAACCGGAATAATGATCCATATTCTAACACATATAACTCCGGTTGGAGAAACCATCCAAACTTTTCGTGGAAGAACAATGCAGGTCAGCAGGTACCCCAACAGCCGAGACCACCATTCGGAGGAGGAAATGTGCAAGGCCCTCCACCTCAGCAATATCAGCCATACCAACAAAAATGGCAACCGTGAGCACCACCACCACAAGATGTTCGGAGTGAGGACGAATTACGGAAGCAAGTGCTGAGTCACGAGGCAACAATTCGGAACTTAGAAGTGTAAATCAGCCAGCTTGCATCGCAACTAAATACAAGATAGCCAGGCTCACTTCCAAGTAACACCGAGCCTCCGCCAAACAACCAACAACAATGCAATGCCATTACCACCAGAAGTGGGCTTGATTTAGGGCAAAATGTGGCGACCCCAATAGCCAAGCCATCAGCTAAGCCAGTAAGCGAGGAGGAAGAAGAACTACGAGTAACTCCTATCGTAGTAGCTAAGGAAAAGCCCGTAGAGGAAGTAATCAAGTCAAAACCAGAAAGGGTGTACCCTCCTCCACCATTTCCACAAAGGGTGAATAAGCAAGCTTCGCATCCAAGTTATCAGAAGTTCCTAGAGCTCTTCAAAAATTTGCACATCAACATTCCACTCCTCGACGCATTTGAGCAAATGCCTACCTACCAAAAATGGATCAAGGAGTTCATTTCAAAGAAAAGAAACATTGATGACTTTGAAAATGAAGGACCTACCTCAGAAAATGAAGGACCCTGGGAGCTTTACCATTCCATGCACCATCGGAGATCAAATCTTGAAGAAAGCACTTATTGATCTTGGTTCTAGTATTAACCTTATGCCATTTTCAATTTTCAGGAGGCTTGGATTAGGAGACATGAAGGCAACATTGATCGTTCTCTAACTTGCAGATCGCTCGGTGACAAGACCAAAAGGGATAGTGGAGAATGTACTGGTAAAAGTTGACACTTTGATTTTTCCTGTAGATTTCATTGTGATGGAAATGGAGGAAGATCGTGATGTGCCACTTCTCCTTGGTCGACTTTTCTTGGCCACTGGAAAGACAAGCATTGATGTGGAAAAAGGTGAGCTCTACTTTAAGGTGTGCGATGACGAAGTGGTGTTTAATATTTTTGAAGCTGCCAAGTACCCAGCGGTGGAAGATGATTGTTACCGGATGACGTGGTGGACGAAATTGTTGGTGAAAAAGAAGAAGAACAAGAAATTGAGGATACATGTGAAGATGAAAGCATGGAAGTGTCATGGATTCACTCAGCTGAATCATTGGAGCTCGACGATACACCAAGGCCTAAGCTTCAGTCATCAATTATTGTACCACCAGACCTAGAGCTCAAGCCGCTCCCTGCTCATCTCAAGTATGCTTATTTAGATGATGCACACAAGTTGCCTGTTATTATCTCTGCCTCATTGAATCAGGATCAAGAGAGCCAACTCCTCAAGGTGATAGGTGACGAGGGTGGTATTTTGTGCAAACAAACAAACACCTATTGTAATGATAATGAAGTAGAGTGTCGAACCACGAGGAATTAGTTTAGACTACCTTTTTGGTTAGCTAGCTAGTCTAGGACAAAATTAATAAGAAAGATCTACCTAAATCTAAACCTACAAATGATTGATCACTTCTGTGAGGGAGATTCTATGTTCTGGGTCTGGTTGGCGTACGCCAGGTGAGGCTGGCGTATGCCAGATCTCTGTTTTGTCTAGGTTGGCGTACGCCAATAGGACTTGGCGTACGCCAGGTATCAGGCAGAAGCAAAACTGTCTACTGGTTTAACTAACTAAACTAAGATTTAACAACTTAAAACACAAAAGTGAGTAAGGTGCACTTAAAATGAATGTAACCAATACGTTCAGGGAGTTTATTAAGTATGTGACATGGTCCGAGTGTTTCAAAGGCGATCAATCTACACTCTCGCGCTAGATTAGTCTAAATTGATCTTCAACTATACTTAGAATGGCAAGATATTCTCTCGACCCCAAAAGCCAACTTCACTTAGCTAAGGACCAACTATCCATATCACTCAGTGGACAACTAGTTACTAAGGAGGATTTCTCTTCACACAAAGCAACAAATCATCTGATTAACCTTTCTACTAATCCTATCTCCTTTCAGTCTCAAAGATTAACTAAGTTCATAGTCAAGGTTACTCACAAAGATTTTATCACAGCCAATTAGTCTAAACCAATGCATGGTTGCTATGACTTTGTCAAAACCAAAGTTGGTTGTGTCAAAACCGAACTTACTTGGCCACTAGACTCTTGTCAAAACTAAAGCATGGTTCCTAAGACTAATGATGATCATAACCTAAGTGAAACCATGATTAAGCCTTAAGTTTGTTAATCTAAACATGTTCCTTATCATTTTTACTCCCTTAAATTGTGGTTACATGTTTGGTTTCAAAGCACCAAACTCACAAACAAACTAGTTACACATGCTTATAATCAACAACATAGTTATATACAATATGAACATAAGCTTAAATATAAAGGAAAGAGTTAAGGAGAAGGAAGCTTAATGATGTTCTTGAAGCTTTTCTTCCTCCTCCATCATGTTCCTCCCTCTTGGCAGAGACTATCTTCCAATTTTGTGGCCTTTTTCCTCTCTGCCCTCTCTCTGCCTTAGTCTCCTTTGCTTATTACACACTTATAACATTACCAAAGTCAAAAGTCAAAAGCAAAGGTAAGTTTAATGTTTTAAACTCCAAATATCCTAACAACTACCCTCAAATGTTCCCCATACATGTCTCTTATCATCTTCTAATGCCAAAACTCGAATGTCATGGCCCCCTCCAATGTTTGCCATTGAAATAAGCAAGTGGGTTGGCCTAAATCAGTCTCTGTCAGGGGTGGGCGTACGCCAATTGCACCTGGCGTACGCCATGTTTTTGGTTTCGCTTCATTGGCGTGCGCCAGAAACCATTGGCGTGTGCCAGAAACCATTGGCGTGCGCCATTCTTGCGTTTTGGACCTCTTAGACTCAGAAATTGAAGATGCCTATTAGAGACAAAGTTGTAGCCCCGGATGTCTTCTTTCCAATGCCACCAACCTCATCGTATTTGGACGTCGTATGCAAAAATTATCATCTTTTGAGTAGGAAGAGGTCTGTCTTGGCGCGCCAATCGCACCTATGGCGCGCGCCAACTGTGCTAGATTTGCACTTCTTGCCTTCGTGGCTTTCCTCTTGTCCATGCATCTGCGCGTCTAGCTCGATCGTCCTCCATTTCACCTCAAATATGTTCCTAAACACAAGAAAATACAATGAGAAACAAAATACACAACTAAAAACATGAAATAAACAAAACAACGGCAAAGATAACTAAAACTCAAATAAAACAACCTACAATACTAGAAACAAACTAGAAAATGGATAAAAGTAATGAGTGTTTTAAGCACTTATCATACCCCCACACTTGAATTATTGCTTGTCCCCAAGCAAAACTCAAATGCGGACAACAACAAAACAAAAATCACAAAAAGCACACACAAACACAAAATGAGGTAAAGACTTGGCAAGACTCGATCACAACTTAACTTCCCTCAAAAACATCAACTTATATTAAAATCTCATCATAAACCTAGTTAGTTCATCAATTCCAAAACACAAAATACTACGAACTAGTAGTAACCTCGACACTCTATTGTTTAAACAAGTGTTAACTCTACGTAAAAGACACTAGAAGGTTAAACTCTCAAGGATAGTAAAGTGTATCACTCATATAATGTATATGGTCAACTTTCCTATCACTCGCATACAGGTCAATATCTCAAAGCATCCTACGTCCTACTCAGCGCTATCTAAAAATCACAATGGTTGTCAATGATGGGGGAGTTTTTTCATCGGGTTGTAATGGGGCTGAAGGACAAGGTGAGGTAAAAATTATGGAAAGTGGCTAAACCACCCAATCCGAGGACTCAATATATGAACTAAGCAGTCTCTCGTCTAATCTAAAACATCCTCACCAAGTATAATAAACGTACACTCCCCAATATCCTAATATACTAAGACCTAGAAGCTCAAGTTTTGCCTAGAAAACACGCCTTATTCAACTTCACATTCTTTTTTACTTCATTTTCTTTGGTTTTCTCTTTTTCGTTTTTCTTTGATTTTTCTCTTTTTCTCTTTTTTTTACTTCTTTTTTTACAGACTTCAAACAAACTGTACAAACTTTGCATGTTCTAGGCAAAAACTCGGCTTCTAGAATGGCCATACTAAAACATCCCACAAATATCACCAAAAATAAGCCAAGCTACCAACTAAACTCAATACACATGCAAACCTCACGTCGTCGAATTGGATGATCAAAGGTAAGGAAGATGGATAATGTAGGTTCTGAATAGGCTTCCTAATCTAAGATCAAGAAAAGGCTCGGCTCAAATGGTGAAAACAACAAATAATTTAGGGATTTTGTCTCTAAGCTCTAGGCTCAAATGTCAAAGAATGCCTCGTCATCTCACTAACTTCCACGCAACCTAGACTACGATAAGTACTAGTAGGATGCCTCGATTAACTAACACTAGTATGCACTTCATGAAAAATAGAGACTGGTGTCTCTTCCGTCGGCTCAAATCCTCACAAGGTACACTCAAAAACCCTCTAGTCTAGTCTACATAGTGAAACTACTCGTCTAAACAACCGAGTGTGAGGTTTCTACCAATTCCTAGGCTTTGTGCTCGAACTAAATTCCTAACTAAGAGTTTGATAAAATTCTAACACAAGTTGAAAATTTTTGAGGGGGGTCAAATTTTTGAAAAAACATGCCAAGTCTAAACCTACATATCATAGACACTCACATATAAGGAAGATTCCTGAAGGGAACCCTCCCCCACACTTGAATGACACATTGTCCTCAATGTGGTTAGGATACTAATAAATACCTAATTACAAAAAAACAAATTGAGACAATTTTATCTCGATGATCTAGTACGTTAAGAAGCAGCAAGGAGATCAAACCCTATAGAGCTCAAATCGGAATACTTCCATACCGGATCACCAAAGATACGAATAAACAGATCTCAAAAATACAAAATAAAGATAAGCAAGCAAACACAAAAGTAAATAGATAAATACAATATCATACAAAGTCACAGCTATAAATGAAAGAACAAAATTCAGTAAGATAACACATATAACTAAATAGAATAAAACAGAAGAAAAATAAAAATATAAGAAAAAGAAACTCCCTTCTAGTCTTCCTGTAATAGTCACCGTAAGATCCTTCATCACCGGCCATTGGAGAAGTCGTGCCGGTCGTAATGTTTGTTAGAGGTTGGGGAGGCTCAAGCCCATGATTTTTGTGGGTGAAAATTTTGAATGTGGGTGAGTTATGGCAAAAAGAGGCGGACTTCCGAATTTATAGATTCGGAATCTACCCTACTTGGCATGTGCCAGGTCTTCAGTGACGTGCGCCAGGTCGTCAGTGGCGTACGCCAGGTCTCCAGTGGCGTGCGCCAGGTCTTCAGCATTGGCAAAATTAGTGTACGCCAACTTTTATAATAACACACACTGAACAATAATGATACAAACATTAAAAATAAAAATAACATACATATGATACAAACTGTGCTAATTTTTTTTGGCTTTTATTTACGCTGCGTTCCTGGAAAGCTTGAAAACCAGACGCCCCATTCTGATGGGTCACGAGTGCAATTTTGACTTTCACAGATCACACAACTCACGAATGACATACCATGATGAACTACCTCTCCTAGCGGCCTTTTTAGCGTTAAGCTTAATAGGGTCACCACGTAGTAACACGGTACGCACATTTTGTGAGTTAGTGCAATTCTTGCTGCAATCACCCTTGTTTTCGAATATCTCCCTCTATACAAATTGTTGAGCACAACAATCATATAGGAGAAACTTCTTATCTCTCGTCAATCGCAAAAATACTGTCATGTGCCAATCAACCAAAGGATCAATGGCACTCATATTAAACATGGGATTGTGAGATATTTCAATTTCACCCAAAACTAACCAATCCCAACCAAGAGTGGGAGGTTGTTCATCATTAAGGCTGGGTATTTTGCCTTCACTAGCCAAATCCAAGATTAAAGGTTTGGCAAACTTTCTTGGATCTTGAAGTGGAGGTGGAATATTGTGGCGGATGACACTTGACTCTTCTTTGGGTATGGCTGCTTCTTTTTCCTCAAAATCTTCAATGTTTGCCAAATCCTTAGTTGAGCAAGAGTCGTGCAAAAGGAAATATGCACTCGTCATAGGCTCGTCGCCTTCTTCTTTGGTGCTTTCTTCTACCTCAATCTCTTCTTTCCATTCCTTCTTTTCCTCATTCTTTTCATTATCTGTTGGAAGTGTGTTGGTATGAATAAATAAACTCGTAGGGGTTTCTTTGTGTCAATTCTTTGTTTCAAAATTCCACAAACGAGCCTTATTCTCTAAACTTGATAAAGCTTCTAAGAATGGCATTGGATAGATGTATGATAATTGAGGAACATATGACCGTTCCTCAACTTCCAAGTCCATTTGCATATTGTCATCCTCAACTTGCACTTCATTGTCTTCCCAAAAATGATGGACTAGTTCAGATGGTTTAAATGAGATAGCATCTTTTGCATATGCATTGAAGCAAATTTCATCTGAGTGAGCTTGCAATCTCTCAAAGGTTTGAGTTAATGCAGACAACTCCTCAAAATTTTTAAGCACTACTTCAACATTTTCCATCATCTTCTCCATCCTTGTTTCTAATGAGTCCACTCTATCATCAAGGGGATCAGACCTAAAGGGTTGTACTTCTTCTTTGCAACTTGAGGAATAAGGATTTACACTCCATGTTGGATCACTAATGGTGTCATGTTACCCCTCGCTGTTAAGCACAAAATTTTCATGATCTGAGGAGGCTCCATGGGGTGTGTCGAACCAATATTCTTCACATTAATTTTTGTTATGTCTTAACCACCTGCACCACTCGCAAGTCCAAATTTGAGTTTGGTTGAGATTGAGTTCTCTTTGTTTTGCTTCCACCCATCTACGTGTATCCTCAACTTCATCTTCTAAAAATGAACTCCCTATTCCTTGGTACCAATGGTAACCAAAGGAATCCATCTCCACAACCACTACAAAAACTAAAACTAATAAAGACTAGAAATAAAAATATCCTAATCCCAATTTGCTAACCTACTCAAATGTCCTTTGCCTAGTTCCCCGGCAACGGCGCCAATTGACGAGGGTGGTATTTCGTGTCAACAAACAAATACCCGTTGCAATGATAGTGAAGTAGAGTGTCGAACCACGAGGAACTAGTTTAGACTACCTTTTTGGTTAGCTAGCTAGTCTAGGACGAAATTAATAAGAAAGATCTACCTAAATCTAAACCTATAAACGATTGATCACTTCTGTGAGGGAGATTCTACGTTCTGGGTCTAGTTAGCGTACGCCAGGTGAGGCTGGCGTACGCCAGATCTCTGTTTTGTCTAGGTTGGCGTACGCCAATAGGACTTGGTGTACGCCAGGTGTCAGGCAGAAGCAAAACTGTCTACTGGTTTAACTAACTAAACTGAGATTTAACAACTTAAAACACAAAAGTGAGTAAGGTGCACTTAAAACGAATGTAACCAACACGTTTAGGGAGTTTATTAAGTATGTGACATGGTCTGACTTCCGAGTGTTTCAAAGGCAATCAATCTACACTCTCACGCTAGATGAGTCTAAATTGATCTTCAACTATGCTTAGAATGGCAAGATGTTCTCTCGACCCCAAAAGCCAACTTCACTTAGCTAAGGACTAACTATCCATATCACTCAGTGGACAACAAGTTACTAAGGATGATTTCTCTTCACACAAAGCAACAAATCATCTGATTAACCTTTCTACTAATCCTATCTCCTTTCAGTCTCAAAGATTAACTAAGTTCATAGTCAAGGTTACTCACAAAGATTTTATCACAGCCAATTAGTCTAAACCAATGCATGGTTGCTATGACTTTGTCAAAACCAAAGTTGGTTGTGTCAAAACCAAACTTACTTGGCCATTAGACTCTTGTTGAAACCAAAGCATGGTTCCTAAGAGTAATGATGATCATAACCTAAGTGAAACCATGATTAAGCCTTAAGTTCGTTAATCAAAATATGTTCCTTATCATTTTTGCTCCCTTAAACTGTGGTTACATGTTTGGTTTCAAGGCACCAAACTCACAAACAAACTAGTTACACATGCTTATAATTAACAACATAGTTATATACAATATGAACATAAGCTTAAATACAAAGGAAAGAGTTAAGGAAAAGGAAGCTTAATGATGTTCTTGAAGCTTTTCTTTCTCCTCCATCATATTCCTCCCTCTTGGCAGAGACTATCTTCCAATTTCGTGGCCTTTTTCCTCTCTGCCCTCTCTCTGCCTTAGTCTCCTTTGCTTATTACACACTTATTACATTACCAAAGTCAAAAGTCAAAAGCAAAGGTAAGTTTAATGTTTTAAACTCCAAATATCCTAACAACTACCCTCAAATGTTCCCCATACATGTCTCTTATCATCTTCTAATGCCAAAACTCAAATGTCATGGCCCCCTCCAATGTTTACCATTGAAATGAGCAAGTGGGTTGGCTTAAATCAGTCTCTGTCAAGGGTTGGCGTACGCCAATTGCACCTGGCGTACGCCATGTCTTTGGTTTCGCTTCATTGGCGTGCGCCAGAAACTATTAGCGTGCGCTATTCTTGCATTTTGGACCTCTTAGACTCAGAATTTGAAGATTTCTATTAGAGACAAAGTTGTAGCCCCAGATGTCTTCTTTCTAACGCCACCAACCTCATCGCATTTGGACAACGGTAAAGATAACTAAAACTCAAATAAAACAACCTATAATACTAGAAACAAACTAGAAAATGGACAAAAGTAATGAGTGTTTTAAGCACTCATCAATAGGCGAACATAAGGAGGCCATTGGATGGACACTTGGTGATATTCAGGGGATCAGCCCTTCGTTATGTCAGCATAAGATCATCCTCGAGGATGACTTTTGTCCAATCGTGGAAGCTCGATGGAGACTCAATCCAAAACTCAAGGAGGTCGTAAGAAAGGAAGTCATCAAATGGCTCGATGCTGGCATCATTTATCCCATTTTAGATTCCAAGTGGGTAAGTCCGACTCAATGTGTTCCAAAGAAAGGCGGAATCATGGTAGTGCCTAATGAAAATAATGAGCTCATCCCGACGAGGATGGTGGTGGGCCACAGAGTTTGTATCAATTTTCGGAAGCTAAACAAGGCAACTCGGAAGGACCATTTTCTGCTACCATTCATTGACCAGATGTTGGACCGATTGGCAGGTCATGCTTTCTACTGTTTCCTGGATGGCTATTCAGGATATCTTCAAATCGCTATTTGTCACGACCCAAATTCGGGCCGCTGACATGGCGCTGGGTCACGCTCACCTAAACCAATAAGCCGCGACCCAACCAGCCTCATACGAATAAATAAATCGAATTGCGGAAGCGTTAACATAACTTATACAAATACGGAAGCGTAATTTCATATTATACATATATATCACAATTTTCTTACATTATTCCAAATACAAACATAAGGTCCCACAATGTGTACAACGGAGCGACTCTACTAGATCACAAAAGGGAAATACCATCCGAAGACTTCAAAACCCGGAAGAAGACTGTTATGACCCAATTAATTATTAATATTGGAAAGATTTATGAAATGA